>PITA01007655.1:0-89924 GCA_004023965.1 Spilogale gracilis
TTTTTTTTTTTTTTAAAGATTTTATTTATTTGACAGAGAGAAACACAGCCAGAGAGGGAACACAAGCAGGGGGAGTGAGAGAGGGAGAAGCAGGCTTCCTGCCGAGCAGGGAGCCCGATATGGGACTCGATCCCGGGTCTCCGGGATCATGACCTGAGCCGAAGGCAGTGGCTTAACCAACTGAGCCACCCAGGCGTCCTGAATTCTGTGTTCTATAAAGTTTTGGTGGTGCAGGATTTTTTTCCCCTAGTCCCGGCTACCTTGTTTCTGCTCAGTACCACAGATGGTGTGTACAGCCTTCTACGGGTACCAGAGAAGCTAGAAGAAGACAGTGTGGGTGTTCTTACAAACTCATTATTAATTCCTTTCCTGGGTTAGAAGTAAAATTATTTCATTTAATAAGGACTTCTTTTCTAACTTGTATTGAGCTAAATAAGTATCTTCACAGTCTAGGCACAGAACTTAATCAGACAGAATAATAGGATTGCTGTGAAGTTTTGAAAAAAGGATTTGCCTTAGCTTAAAGAACTCCTGAAGAGTTTTTTTATACGCGTCTTTTAGTATGTTTTAGTTTAACATGCTCATATAAAGTTATTACGTGGTGAAGTAAATTTGCATGACCAGTACCGACCCAAGTAAATTGTGTGCGGGTCTGTGTTATTTATGGGCCTTGTAGACCATTTCAGCAGCCAGAACATGAGGAGGAAGACAGATTCCTGCCAGGATTAGTGCTTCTCCAGAGAGTCTAGTCAAGTGTCCCAAGGGGTGTTCCATGGCCTGCCTTGGGCCATGGGACTGCACGTATTCAGAGAAACCACTTGATGCTAATTGAAACTTTCCTGAAGCAGTTCTTTTGGGTAGAAGTTAATGAAATGACTTAAAGTGGGAAAGAGGCAGCCAAAGCAGCTTGCCCACACTAGTTGATTTACAAATGCATTCATTATTCACTCCTTAGTGAAGACAAAACGTAAATGAGTAGGATGTAGTCTTTAAATTTGTAATTCGTACTTTGCCTCCTTAAAACAATTGTAGGTGGTTTAAATTATTAAAGCCTGTGTAAAACAGTGAATAAAAGACAAAAGGGAGTTTTGGGTGCTTTAGCTGGTTGTTTTTAATTATGGTGCTCTCTCAGCAGAAAGCTAGAAAAAAACTGAGTTGTTACCATTAAGTGTTAAATTGAGCAGCATAGTTCCGGGCAGCGAGGGCCAAAGTAAAATATCGTTCTGTAGTTCTCATGCCGAAGGAGGAAGCCAGAGAGCGCACCTGAAGAAAAAACAGCCTTTGCTGGCATTGAGTTCCCGCTTCCATCTGAGGACACTGATTAACAGAATGGGCATTTGTCTTTATTGGAGAGAATTTGGGAACGTTCCTCACACAGATGTGGCCTTACCAGGGTGCACAGCGCTCATGGGGACCACAGTATGTATATAGTGCCCATAGTCGGATGATTTGGTGAGGCTTCAGACTTCCTGTTGAGTGAAGACACTAGAGCTGAAAGGTGCAGATGGTGCCCGGCCTGCCTTGTGTTCCTGTACACACAGGTCAGTCCCGCCCGCTGCAGACGGCGGCAGACGGCTTTGGCCAAGGAAGAGTTTGGTAGCCACTCAGTTATTAGCAAGAATATAATTACCTGGGCTTTAAAGCAGTGAGGAAACCATTTCGTTCCGACCATTTTTATGAGCAGGCGTAGCAGCCACCAACTGAACGTGACTTCGTGAGCAGTCCCGTGTCACAGTCAGGACACGGGCGCGCACATCTCACCGCACCTGGCTTGGTGCCCCGCGCAGGTAACTGCGTTTTCCTCCGGCTTGTGGCAGTCCTACATGGAGCAAGTCTGTCGGCAGCATTGTTCCAGGAGCATTTGCTCACTTCGTGTCTCTGTGTCACATTTTGGTGATCTGGACAGTATTTCAACCTTTTTCGTTATTAATAAATTTGTTTGGTAATCTGTGATCAGTGATTACAAGTCACTGAAAATTCCAATGATGGTTAGCATTTTTTAGTAGTAATTAAGATACGTACATTGGGGTTTTTTTAGATGTAATGCTATTGCATACTTAATAGATGACAGTATAGTGTAAAGATAACTTTCATATGCACTAGGAAACCACAAAATTAATTTGATTCACTTTATTGTCATGGTCTGGAACCGAACGTCCAATGTCTCTGAGGTATTCCTGTCCTGCTACTGATCTAGTCAAGATACAGAACATTTAGGGCACTGTAACAATCCTGTGTGTGTCCTTTTCTAACCACACCCACTTCCCTCCCCCTCCTATCCCTTCCTTAACCCCTGGCAGCCATTAACCTCCATTCCTGTAATATGTTATTTCATTCATTATTTCAAGAAGGTTCTATAAGTGGAATCATACAGTTTGCTATAAAGACCGACTCTGGATTCAAACCTTGATATGTTTCAGGAAAGAGTGAAATGGGACAGGCTTCCAGACTAGGGGTGGCCAGTCTCAGAGCTGGGCACACCGTCGACATATTCCAATGTTTAGAAAGGCACAAAACCAACTTTTACAGCTTGGCACACACTGGCTGAGCACTTGCTGTGTGCTGGGCACCATGCAAAGCACTGAGGAGGGAGAGATCAGTAAGGCTCATCTCTGCCCTTCGGGTGCTTAAACTGTGTGAGGAGTAGCACTGAGGGTAAGTGCTGCCCACCATAGGTCAGGTGCCCACTGCAGTCAGGTAGCCTTCTCAATCAAGAGTCCCCTTGATGATGGTGGGAGTAGGCAGACAGAGTGTGAGTAGCCTCAGGGACAGTTCATCCAGACGGTGGTGTGAAGCCTGAGGAAGCTGTCACTCGTGTGGGGCATATCCCCTGGCCGCTGCTGGAAACAGTTTTTCGCAGCTGCTTGTCCCTCCAGTTTGTACTGTCCTTATTTAGATAGGTTAATTTTTATATAGATTATACACCAGTTAAGGCATGGTTCCCTTAAGACAGGATATCCTGTGTCCTCCACTGTGTATCGAGGTAATAGCTTATCTTTGAGAGGGCAGTTTCCCTCTGACTTCTGATTCCCACTTCCCAGTCCCCTCCTAGCAACATATTTTAGACTGTTCTTCCCCCTAAAGTCCAGTCTTACGCTGGGAAGCAGTCCCTGAGGAATAGAAGAAATCCTTGGAAACAAGCTTCCCCGAGAAATCACCGCACCAAGTGACAAGAGGAAGTCAGAGGCCACGCCCATCCGTGCCACCTTGCAGGGCACATAGGCCTGTCAGCAGGCTTGTCCCGTCCAAATTCTTACTAGTGCTGATGAAAGCACGCTCTCTCCGTCCCACCAACATTTGCATTCGGAAACAAGCAGCCAGGACAGTGAAGTCGCTGCCAGCCGGGGCCATTGGATTGATACAGTGGTGATTGTGGCGGGGCCGTGACTAATGATTTCCCAGCCTAACTTACGCAGTAGAATCACTTGAGGAGCTTCTTAAAAATTTACCCACACCGGGTCCCACACAGAACTGCTCGGTCAGAATCTCAGGATGGAGCCCAGACAAACCGATATTTGTTAAAAGCTCCCTGAGTTAGACTAAAGTGCGGCAGATTAAGAATGATTGTTACAGACTGAGAACCTGAAAGATGTTTTTAGGATATTTAACTCAGTTTTGGGCATCTCAGATTTGAATTGCTTATGGCAAATTAATTAAAGTGAAGCCCCCACTCCCGGGAGAATATAAAGGAGGAAGGGAAGTTCCAAGGGCTGATCTCTAGGGGACACCAGCAAAGATGAAGCTAGCAAAAAAGTTGCCAAAAAAATCACAGTGCCAGAAAAGGGTAATGATGTGTGGTCTGGCAGGTGTGGGAAGAGGGATATATCCGTGTCTAGCCGAACTTGTAGAATGAGGAGTGCTAGAGGTCATTAGTATTGACATTTAAGGAGTTACTGTTAACCTTTTCAAAAATCCCATTCAATAAGGTGCTAGGGACACAAGTCCAAGTGCAGGACATTTAAATTAATAGAAGATGGGGATTTGTAGATAAAAAGCATCTTTCATGAAATGAGCTTTCTTTTTACCTAAATTTTCAACCTAACTATTGGTTTGTTAAATGTTTCTTTTTCTCCTCTGTGTATCCATATCATCAAAATTTGAGCCAGTTTTTTAAAAAAAATCACTTTTAGGGCTTTCCTATTTAATTAAGCAGGTTTTGAGTTCTTGTAAATGCAGGTTATTTATACAGATAGTGCCTCTCACCCAGTAAACGTTCATAAGCATGACAGAAGTGTATAATCGCAGGTGGGAATTGATCTCAGGCAGAGTTTAAAGTACTCTCAGCTTGAACTATTGAAATCAGAATCTGAGAAATCCGGGGGCTCCTAGGCCAGACAGGCTCCTTCCCATTTGCCACGGCAGAAAGGAGCTTCAGGCAGTCAGGGTGGAACAGAAGCTGGTCAAGTTAGCCAGCTGGCCAGTCTTCTCCTACAACAGTTTTTGAGACTTAGTGTCCCAGTTGTGGTTTCAAATTTATTATCTCCTGGAATTAGTGTGAAAGTAAATGACAAAATGACATTCCTAAAATCCAGTCAGAGCTTTACCTGTTCTTTTTCTGGATCAGGCCCACCAAAGGTTTTCTCTAAAGGGCCAGACAGTAAATACATGATTTCGTCACAAACAAAAACAAAATGTGCCACAAACTGTCGTCTATTCTTCTTTGTTTCTTTTTTTCAGTCACTTAAAAATGAAAAAATCATTCTCACCTTCCAAGCCACACAAAACAGGCTGCAGGGCAGAGCCGTCCATGAGCCAGTCTGCCAACCCCTGTTCTAGACGCCAAGGTTTGAGTTTCTGACAACAACTGACCAGTGGCCAGGAAACATTAGAATTTAAAGAACCTTAAGTTCTTTAAGCTCTCAGCACAGGAAGGATGCATTTTTAAGTGGCCTGTAGAGAATGTGTGAGGCTGTGGCTTCTGCAGCGTTAGCCCGCCTGCCCACCCAGCTGATTCCACAGGTGCCGGAATCCGGGGATTTCTCTGCCATCGTCTAACACAGCTGGAACGGAAGCTGCAAGGGTTTTGTCGCTGGGGCTAATGCCATCTTCCCAGGACGTGGAGCGCTGCCTGGGAAGTAGTGGGCACTCGAATGTGTCGGTTGATTTCTCATTTGTCTTGGGAGCATCCACATCTTTTAAAATACTAGGCTCTCTAGAGCTCTGTCTCACCCTCTCCATATCGAACCTTCTGTGGTGGTTATGTGCCAGGCACGGCTCTGAGGGCTTTATGCAGTTCCTTATTACAACCCAGATGGGAGGCCAAGATTATGCACCTGGTTAGGGAGAGCCAGGATTTGGACTCAACCATCATGGCTCTGGCACCAGGCCCCTGTGTCACCCTTAGTCTTCCAGCTCCAAACAGATTGGAAAGGATTTCTGGTTTTTACTTCTGTGATTTTTCAAAGCTATATCATCCTTGGGGGTATCAAAAAGTATTCTAAGACAAACGTAGATTTGTCAAAACAATACTAAGTTTGGCAAAAATCATTGAACTGTACACTTAAAATGGGTTTATTTTATTGTACATAAATTATGCCTCAATCAAATTGATTCTTACAAATATTCTCATCAAAAAGTTAAACATGATTTGGAAAGTTTTAATCAGAGAAGAAAGAAAGTAGAGAAAGAAACTTCACTAATGGGAAACAGTCCAGCCTCTTGGAGAAAAGTTATAAAGGCTGTGTTTTCTGAGCTATTTAAAAAAGCAAGAGGTTACTCTACTTTGATTTTCATCCCCAGGGAAAGGAAAAGCTCTTCAGCGCAAGGTGAAACCACCTAAGAAGCAAGAGGAAAAGGAGAAGAAGGGAAAGGCAAAGCCACAGGAAGACGATCTGAAAGACTCCTTGGCTGATGACGACAGCTCATCCACCACCACCGAGACCTCCAACCCGGACACAGAGCCTCTCCTCAAGGAGGTATGACAGGCTCCCATCAACAAACAGGACAAGGAAGTGTCCCCTGCAGTCCACAAGACACTGTCTCATCGATCGGGCTTTATCTGTCACAGAGGCACATGTTCTGGGTATTCCTTCTCAGGGAGCACAGACATGCCTAGACGGTCACCGGCTCTCGGGAGGCAGTCACCGCCCCCACAGTGGAGGTCATTTCCCCCGGGCAGGAGCATTGGCAAGCATGTTGATCAAAGTAAAGTACTTAGAAATTGGGCACACTGCTTGGAGTCAGGGGCTATCTGGCTCGTGGAATTAGTTTCAGGTAGGAAGTATCAGAAGAAGATGAGAAGGAACTAGACCATTTTAATTATATGGGACTTTTCCTTCATATCACTGCCGGTACAGCAGGCGTCAGTAGCCACTCAGTCCTCCCACAGTTAGGGCAAGGACTGTCCTGGAGAGGAAGGTGGCCCAGGGAAAGACCCCAGGCTTCAGTGGTCACCCGGAACTGGGGACCTTGCGCGGCACACGTTACCACATCAAGAAAGCCGCCTCACTTCTCAAAGTCGTCAGCTCTCAGGGTTGTCACCAGTGTCAAATAATACTGCAAAATTCCCGCTGCTTGGTGGCATTAGGTAAATGGAAGGTACAGTTACTGTTGTGAACACGTCTGAGACTGTGAGTTACGAGTGCTCTGCAGAAAAGTGAGGGCATAATTCTGTTTTGGCATTTTTATTTTTAAATAACTATATTCCAAATTTAATATCCTAATATAGCCTTTAATATTATAGGCCTGAATTTCTTTTTTCAATTTTAATCTAGTGACCTAAGGAATCATTTCTTAAAGATGTCTAACACCATTATCTGCAAATGTTAATTTTTAAGTGAAATTTACATGTGACTTACGTTTCCTGTCAGCTCCCTTCCTCTTTGCATCCGCCACATTTGGTGGGGCGCTCTCTATGCCCTCAGTACAGTGCATAGTACTGGACTTCTGTACTGGACCATATCCAGACAGATTCCTTCAGAGAAGCAGAATGCCATCTACTCATCTTTGATGGAATCCCGACGGTTTCAGTGATATGAATAAGCATTTGGAAAGCGTTTTTAGGACAGGTTTTCTTGATGTTTCCCTACTTCCTTTCCGTCCTGGCTTTTCTTCTAACGCTTTTCTCCCGCTGACCCCGTCTGCCATCATTCTCATGCACCCCCGGCAGCATTCTCCCCTCTCTGTTCGCTTCCTCCTGCTCCTCCCATCTCCTTCCCTATCATCGGTTTCTTACGGACACAGTGCAGACTCCGTGTGGCCTCCATGCCTGCCGTCCTCGCCTCTGATTGGATTTTAGTCCTCCTCAGTGCTCTTGCATATAGTTTCTGTACTTTTATTTCTTGTTGACTGATCTACTTGCCAGTTGTATGTGTTTTCTTCCTAACTAGATAACAGACTTGATAGTTTCACTATCCCCTTGATGTGTTTTCCAACCTTCTACCCATTCGTTCAAAGAGGAAGGCCTGAGTGGAATGTTACATGGCCATTAAAAAGGGTTGCACTCTTGCTATCTGACCGCACGGATGGAGGAGGTTATGCTAGGTGAAAAAAGTCAGACTGAGAAAGATACCGCCACTTTCACACGTGTGGAATCTAAAAAACAAAAATGCTTAGACAACAGAAAGCAGAATCAGACCTATAAATACAGGGAACAAACTGGTGGTGGCCAGAGGGGAGGTGGGTAGGGGGATGGGAAAAATGGGTGAGGGCAAATGGGAGATACCGGCTTCCAGTTGTAGACTGAGTAAGTCACAGGGATGAAAGGCATAGCATAGGGAACGTAGTCAGTGAAATTGTAATAGTGATGTATGGTGACAGGTGGGAGCTACACGTGTGATGAGCACAGCATAACATACAGAAATGTTGAGTCACTATGTCGTACACTTGAAACTTATGTAACATTTGTGTCAGCTAGCCTCAAAATCTTTTTTAAGGCAAATTAAAATGAAAAAAAATAGGTACTAAGCACCTAAGTGCCAGACCTTGGGTTTGGGAAACAACAGAGGACAAAAAGGGCTTGTAGTGTACAGAGTCCTTGATGAGTCAGGTGTTCAAGAATTATTTCTTGGATAACTCAGAATGGTCTTAAAAGTTGTGTGGGCAAGAGGGTAGTTGAGCCCTTTCTCTGGTTATTTACTCCTAGTACTTAATAGGTCACCTCAGGTCAATCTATTTAAAATCCAGGTTGTCCTAATGACCATAAATGGTGAAGCTGGGTTCACCCAAACTCATTTACCCTGTGCCCTTAACGCCTCCCATGCCCGCAGCCTTGCCGTTCTGCTGAGCGCGTCCTTCTCCCGACGTCCCCAATTAGCCTCAGTGCATCCTTGCACATGGTGCCGCTCCAGCTCTGGGTGATGAGGAACCGGGGGGGTTTCTTTCCAATCTGTCATATGGGCGGTCCTACTGCACATAAGTAGTACATACCCATGCCACACAACGGTGTGGACTTACTATAAACGTGCCTAAGTGTGGCTTCTGGTCAGGGGCCAGAAACCACGGTGGGCAGACGAGTGACGCAGCACAGCTCTAAGGTGCAGCTTAGGTGTGGCCTTCTCAGTGCAGGCTCCACACTCGAGCCAGGTAAGACAGCCCTGCTCTGCTCGGATCAGAGCCCGCAAGCAGTCCACCAGGGTACAAGTCTCCAACCGTCATTATGCGCGCGCCCCCCCCCCCGCCGCCAGACTTCACAGTGCTCGGGAAAGGGCCGGGGCTCCCGTGGGCTCCCACCGCCTCACACCAAGTGGGTGACCAGGATGTGTCGGTAGAGTGAGTGAGTGAATAATGAAGCCCCTCTGGTTGACGGTGAGTAGTTAGCATCAAAGCCACCGTAACACTTTCATACTCACGGTGTCGCTTGTGAAAACTTGGTGAACAGGTGTGAACACTGCTGCCTGCACTGCTTCCTTGCCCTGGATTTTACCTGTCTTTAGGATTAGCAACACTGCCGCAAGTGTGGGGCTTTATATTGTACTCCAAGCTGACTTTTCTTGTAAAAGAGCGAAGCTCCCAGTTCGCTGCTGCCAGTGCCGCCGCGCCCCAGGCAGAACATGAGTATCAACAAAATAACATTCTTTATAATTCAGGCTTGCTGGAACAGAATTAAAATTAAGCAAAGGCTAGGAAACGGACAGAACTACAATAAAGATAGAAAAGAGTTTATTGTTCTTTATACATACAACAGATCTGCTCCATATTTGGTTTTGTGTCTCTGCCTTCATATAGGACTGTATCACTCATTTTAATCCTTCTCAGCAATGAAGTATACATTTTTTTACAGGATACAGAAAAGCAAAAGGGAAAGCAAGCCATGCCTGAAAAACATGAAAATGAAATGTCTCAAGTGAAGCAAAAAAGCAAAAAACTCTTAAAGAAAGAAATCCCAACAGATGTGAAACCCAGGTAAGAAAAGTAACTGTATGCAGAGAAATCAGGTATACATAAGAAATGACTGGTAAAATCAGGTCACGCTTTTGTGGTGGGTTGGTTACTATGGGATTTCTGTAGCATAAGCCATGATGACACCGTGTTCCTCTTGGGGTTTTTCTAATGCCTGCTGTTGACTGGGGACCACATGCTGCTGATGTCAGAAATGGAAAAGGCAGAGTTAATGATTTGTTCTGAAAATTTAGGATGAAATTTTAGGTTGGTAATTTGTTCCCAGGCAGCCGTTTCACCTGCACAAAGGTGACGTTGGTGGTTTAGCCACAGACAAAGCATGACTTTCCTCAAAAAGAGCTCTGAGTCTGTTCACTAACCAGAGCTGCAGTTGGGTTCTAGAACTTTGTGCCATAAAACCTGAAAGGATTTATTCTTACCTGAAAAATGCTCAGGGCAGGGGCACCTGGGTGGCTTGGTCAGTCAAGCATCTTATGGTTGGTTTCGGCTCAGGTCCTGATCTCAGGGTCCCAGGATTAAGCCCCGAGTCCGGCTCTGTGCTGAAGGGAAAGTCTGCCGAAGCTTCTCTCCCTCTGTCTCTCCCCCTCTTCTCTTTTTCTCTCTCTCATTTAAAAAAAAAAAAAAAAAAAAAAAAAAGTGCTGAGGGCAGATATCTTCTATCACACAAGAATTAACTAGGAAATAACTCCATTTCAGTCTCCATGGAACAGGATTCTGGTGGGCCTCACAGGGAAGGCTTGCTGCAAAATGTTTCCTCAAGTGAATGAAAGAGTTGACCTAGTAAAGTCATTAACTAAGGGTACTTTTATTAAAGTTTAGATCTACCGAATGAGCTAATTTTAGTTTTGGCATTGCTCATGCCCTTCAGAGTTGAAAATGGCCATCAGCATATGGAAGCTGATATTTACCTTCCTGTGTGGTGAGTGAGCATTGACCTAGGAGGCTGAAGGAAGTGGATATAAATTACTAAAGAAAAGCCTTGTTATCATTAGAATTGGCCTTACATTTTTGGAAGGTCTATCCTTACTCTGATTCTGGGAATAATATATAAGCTTTCCAGAAACCCCAATAAACTGGACTCTTTTCCCCAGACGGCCTAACTCAGGCATGGGCAGTCTCTTCTATAGGTCCAACAACTCCTATAAAATTAGCTGTTAACTCTAGTGAAGTGAAACCTCATCCCTGAATTTATGAAAGAATACAGCATATGGCAGTCATTAATTGCTAATGGAATATCTATACCTAAAATTCACTCTTACGTGTAAATTGTTATTGGATCCAATCCCAAGTTTGTTGAGAACAATCTGACCCAGCTAGAAGCGATGTCAAGTGGAGTAATGGTTAACACACTTGGATCTCTCCTGAGAGAAATCAACCTGAGGCACTAATTACTGCTAACAACATTCTGGCACCCCAGGACTAGAAGAATACTGTGGTGATGAAGGATTATTCTTCAAGGTCTTCTGCAGGCTTAGGTGATTAATTGATCAGATATTCTTAAGTAAATGGGGCTAAAAAATACAGCTTATGAAAAACCATAGTTTTCATGGAAATCTTGTGAGAATAGAAAATCATGCTACAATTCTTATCACGGATTTAAAAACCAGATGGCTTTTGCCAAATCTGCATGATTAGCCTTAATGCCCGAGCTGTCAGACATGATTCTTTAAACAGATTAATTTGTATTACCTTCATCCATTTTCCACTGACTTCTGTTATATTCCATATTTTTGTGGAATAAGTTGACCGTTAGCAGGACTAGCCTAGCAAAACCATTCCACAGGCGATTTTACCCATTCTGAACTGTGTGTTGGCCTTGATGCCTGAACTCAGAGACATAGTATTTTTTAGACGAATAATACATGTTCAGTTTTACCCTCACCCCTTTTCCTCTTCTACAGTATCCTGATTTTTTTATAAAATGAGTTGACCATTAGCAGATTTGATTTTGAAAATTTTATAAAAGATTTCACCTGGACGCCACTAACTTTGTAAGGATTTTGAGTTCTCTGGTTAATAGAAAGCTGCGGGAGGCTCATTCTTTACTGGCTCTGTCCAGGAACAGTTACAAAGATAACTGTGTACCAAGGGAACGCAAGTTAAGAGAAAAATCCTTACCAGCAAGACAGTTTAAGTAGTGTCCCCTGAATTGTCTTTCTAAATTGTCTTTTGTAATTGAAGAAATCCATATGCAAACTTTCTCTTCTAATCTCCTTAATCTAATCTCTTTAAACTCATCAGTCTCACTTTGTGTTTTTCCAGACTCAGGGATAAAAGTGTTAAAAAAAGAGTCAGAATCAGAATTCATTAGCACATCACTCAAATATGGAGTTAAACAAAGACTGGTTTTTGTTTTTGTTTGTTTTCACAAGGAATAGACCATATACTCTTATTGTTTTTGATTTAAATTAACATATAGCGTATTACTAGTTTCAGAGATAGAGTTCAGTGATTCATCAGTCTCATACAATACCCAGTGCCCTCCTTACTGTTACCCCAGCCCCCCACCAGCAGCCCTCAGTTTGTTTACTACGAGTCTCATACAGTTTGTCTCCCTCTCTGATTTTGTCTTTTCTTTTTCCCTCTTTCCCTATGATCCTCTGTTTCGTTTCTTAAATTCCATGTATTGGTGAGATCATACAAAGACTGGCTTTTTTAATAACCAGGAATGTGGCCTGTCTGAATAGAGCCATTCCCTGTCTGCGCTGAGTTATGACGGTGGGGACCGTGCCCTGTCTCTCAGGTGAAGTCACTGCCCGTCCTTACATTAGTGACACCCAAAACTGTCACCTCAGAAACGACAGCGTGTCACTCTGTGACTGCACAGTCTGCAGGGTGTAGATGCCCTCTTAAAAGAGATGCCATTAATAAGACATAACTATTATCTCCTCCTTTTGAAAGCTTTCTATGATTGGGGGGAAAATGTTCCATCTATCAGTTAGCCAGATGCTGATATTCTAATCTAGTGGAATCTGTGGGCTTAGTTCACATTTGCTTTATGAAAAATTAGTCTTTAAATATTGTCAGTATTATTGGGATGTTATGTTATCTGGAGGCTATAAGACCCAATCCTGAAACGTTGAGCAATCTGTTTTCTGATAAATAGGTGGTGACGAAGCCAAAGCAGTGGCTCGGTCACGGTCTCTGCCTGTGCAGCCACCTCCCCGCCGTGCTCCCGCAAGTTCGCTTCCAAAACTCATTTCCCGGGGGTGCGGAGCTTGGGGTTGCAACGGCAGGCACCCGGTCGGCCCCTCTTGGCCCGCTTCGACCCCACAGCAGCGAGCGGGCCTACAGACTTCCAAAAGCCTGCCTGGTAACGGTCCAAGAGGCCAGGGAGTGAGTTCTCCAGCCCTTCTGTGGGACCAGGCCTGGTTTAGGACAGCAGCTGTCCCATTCATCCTTCTGGTGGCTATTTATTTATCCACACTTTACATGACTTAAATGTAATATTCGAAAATGAGGGGTGGGGGGAAGTCTTCGTAGAATACTTGTACTCTCTACTACTCTGCTCTTACGGCACACTCAGCTCAGGGCTGTGGGCACCACTTTTCACATACTGGCCTCCAGACCTGTGAGCGCTGGGAAAACCCTAAGCTTGGCTTCAGGTTTCTGCCTTCCCCTTTCCCTGAACAGGGGCATAGACTATGTATTGCATGAGCAAAAATAAAGCCCGGTATCTGAACTACCTTATGGTTTTTCCCTTTTAGAAAGAATCATTTAAGTAGGCTCTACCTATTTTACTCAGAAGCCTTTAAAAAACGTTTCTTGATAAAGATCATCTAGCTTAATTTTGGAAAGTGTGAATCAGCAAAAATAAAATAGTTGTCTGACACCTTTGTTCTTAAAAAAACAACTAATTTTACAGTGGCACAGAGTTAGGCTTTGTGTAAATAGCCCCCGCCCCCCATACTTATAAATGACCGACTTAAAAATAACTCCCGCACACCTCCCTCTGCCCCAACACCAGCGGGCCGGGCGTCTGTTTCGTGGGGGCGCTGCTGCTGCTGCTGTTTGAGGTGGAGTTTTGAGATAACGCTGTCAGTCAGAAGTGGAAGGACATGGAAGATTTATAAAACTGTAACATTAACACTCTTGCCTGTAAACAGTGAATTTTTTCACATTGGTTTGTTAACCTGCCAAAAATTCTACTTATGTGGGTTAACAAAGGCCTTTGGGTGTTTGGTTAGCTCTTTTACCGATTCCAAATATAATAGCTATTCATTATAGAAAACTTGTGAAATACAGAGAAACAAAAGCAAGAAAAGAAAATGACCTTTAACCTACTACCATATAAATATTTATAAATAGACTACATTAAAATATTTATCTTAATAATATTTATGTATTATTCTATCATCCAGAAGGTTTGAACGATTCTGACTTTGAGATCTGGGGTCAGCTAGTACGGTGGGCTCTCCCTGTCCCAGAACCTAGCAGAAACTGGCTGACTTCTGAAGGATAGGCTCAGGGAGGCCAGAGTGGTGTGCTGGAGCCACACACCTGAGGGTTGGGGACAGGACAGGAAGAACCCTAAGGTGGAAAATGCCAGAGACACACCCATTTTGGAACATCTATGTCAGCCAGTAAACTTGGTCAGACTTTTAGCGAAAAGCACGCTGTCTGCTCAGCCTTGAACCAACAGCTTTCTGGCCATCACCAGGAGAATGGTGGAGATCACTGAGGATTTTTGGAAGAATTCTCGCAAGAGGCCACCGGGTTCTCTCAGCTATGTCTCACCCTTCACCGGAAAATGCCCTTCTTGGACCACATTAGCTTAGCTCCTGTCCGGGGCCTTCCCAAGCCTCTGACTTGATCTTGGTGCACATTACAGAAGCCCCTTCATAAAGAAAGCCCTTATGGCCCAGAGAGTTACGTTGCTCACCCTGCTGCCTTCTGTAGGTCATCTGCCCATTTCTCCCAGAGGCTGTTTCTCTCCCGGCAAATTTTACTGTTTTCTACATGAGGCTGTGGAAACTAAAATAGCCAGCGTGCCTCCCATCCTGCCTTGGACAGGAAGTCCAGAGCCAGTTCTATTTATACATGTTTATTACCTTAAGTTTATCTCTACATCTGTTAGAACACATATATGCTCTAAATGAATAACAATAATACTTAAATTTTTGCCAGGGTTAACCTTGAGTTTAAAAAGAAAAAAGAAAACTCATCTCTCCCTACTCCCCCGAGAACTTGGGCATGTCTCTCTGTCCTGCTGCTTTGCAGGGGGCTAGTGGATCTTCATAGGCAACCCAAGCACTTAGCCCTGGTCATTTTCATGGTTTCTGTGAGACAAATGTGCAGACCCTTTGACATTTTAAGTCTGAGACCTTTCAGAATCTCCACGTCCAAGAATCCTGCCAGTAGTCCGTCCGGGTGATGGGAGAGACTCATTCACGAGCAAAATGACTGCATTAGCAGCCCCCCAAACAGCGTGTTTGTGCTAAAGGCTTTATATATATTATGTGAGGTGGGAGCTTTACCCCATTCCATAGTATCGAATAATGGACCTCAGTTCATCGTCAACATTCAGAATAGCAGAGGATAAATCTGCAAGTACTGCATGTCTCTGAACAGTCTTGGTAAGGTTTGGAAAGCAGCCAGTGTTAAGTTAGGATGATGACTGCATGGTGTCTGAGGAAGCCAGATTAGAAAAGCATATGCAATGGAAAGTGTAGCATTATCAGTAACTTCTACTCTCTGCTCCCAAAGGCATAAATTTTCCATCCACGATTGTCTTTCAGTTCTTTAGAGCTCCCTTATACTCCCCCATTGGAAAGTAAACAACGCAGAAATCTCCCAACCAAGATTCCTCTTCCAACCGTGTTGACAAGTGGATCCAAATCACGAAGTTCCCAGAAAACAAAAGGTATTTTCATTAGACCATATGGATATTTTCGTGATTTGTTATACTAGTAACTATTAGTTGTGAGTTACCAGTAATCGATCAGTAGTTCTCAGTCCTATAAAAGGCTGCAGTGGTGTTCTCGTCCTCATTAGGAGGTTCATTGAAACAGACCTGAAAGAAAGGAATTATCCTCCGTTAATGACTTTTTTTTCCTGATTTTTCTGCAGGTACAAATAAGTTAGTGGATAACAGACCATCTGCCCTAGCAAAATTCCTCCCCAGTAGTCAAGAACTAGGCAACACCAGTAGCTCAGAAGGTGAAAAAGACTCTCCACCCCCGGAATGGGATTCCGTACCAGTTCATAAACCTGGCAGCTGTAAGTATGGGGATTTAGAAGCCATGGTGCCCCGCTCTGGACAGGAAAACTCCACAGGGTGTATTGCTTTAAAAGGAGGCCCGGCGGCTGTGGTCACTGGAGCCCCCTTGTACCAGCCAGCCAGAGCCCACTGCTCAGTAGTCTGCTATTGGTGAGAGGGTCGTAACTTGTATGGCTGTGGCAGGGGGTTTACACCAGAGAAACCAGTAGACAGTTCACTGATAGGATAACACCACTTCCCAGTGGACCAGATGGGAAGATCTGTCTGCAGTGGTGAAGCATCCAAAGAAATACTTCTTTAGGAAATCATTAACTCAGCCATTTTTTTTATCTGACTAGTTGCTCATATATTTACAGTGTAATAATCCTTTTTGTAAAAATTCAGTCTCTCTTCACCTTGACCCACATCTTTTACGTGGACGACCTATGTGAAGTTTCCTTATTTTACTCACTAGCTTCTTGACCTTGTTTGTCAGCCTTGGCCTGTAGTAAGTCAGGACAGCAGCACAAGCTACTAAGAGAGCGGTCCTTGCCCTGCGTACCTAGGACCCAAACTAGAAGACAGCAGACACAAGCCAAGGGAAGGGCCTGATTGCTTGAAGACTGATCCATCTACGGTGTTAGAGCGAACTCACCCTTAGCCAGTTGGTGCCAGCAGGAAAATCAGGGTTGAACAAAAGATTGGGGCACAGGGGAATTTAAATGAAGAGTGTGTGATGGGAGCCCTCAGTAAGGTGAAGGAGAAAAAGGACTTGTAAATCCAGGTACCGTGTATAGGAAGCACGGCGCCTTTTACATTTTCAGCTATATAAATACAATGGAAGGAGATGCTTTCTGTGTTAAAACCTCTCGCCCCCAACTTTCCATGAAACTTTCTAGTACTTTTTAAGACTATTTTTTGCCTGCACTGGGATGCAAACCTAAATCTCTGGTTACTCAAGAGCTGTTGAGCGAATCTCTCAGTAGTCCTGGTGTCCAGGCTGAATGCTTTTTGTTCCTTAGATTCCTCTCCAAGGTTTCAGCTGAACAGTGATCTTGTACTTTTCCAGCCGAGGAATACCTTACCCTGGTCCCACATCCTGTAACCTCTGAGCTCTCTCCACCAGCCTTACTAGAAAGTGCTAGTAGGACTCCCATCTTATACACAAAATTGCTACATGAAACCTGTAAGAATCAGTCTAATACACTCCCTGTCCCCCTGCTTTCTTGTCTTTTCTCCCTTCTCCACCCTTCGCTGATAACTCATGTGGCTGAGACTTCTATCCTCCAGACCCTCTGCTAGGCTTCTCAGTGGGTTAGAGCATCCACTCAGGGCTGTGCTAGCCCTCACCTCGCTCTACCCTCAGGCAGGACCCCTTATAGTAGGGTGCCCTGTGCCCGCAGGGGATGCTGAGAAAATTCTCTTTGAATAATGTTATGACTTTCAAAGACAGACAAACCCAAGCAGTTACTGAAAGGCAAATAGCCCCACAGGAAATCTGTTGAGTCAAAAAGTGCTCTAATTGCACATGCCCTGTGCTATTCTTGGTCACCTCCTGCCTTCCCCCATCCTCTCTTCTTCAAGCATTAGTCCAGAAAGTCTTTTTCTGACTTAACTTCCCCTGTGGCATTCCAGCATTTACTAGGTGCTTCTGTAACTCCTGGGCCCAGTGAAACCCATTCCCCTGAAGGAGAGCCGCCAAGGGATGCAGCACACACAAGGCAGAGCGTGGACAGTTCCCGGTTCACTTCTTGGGGACTGGGGGCAGGGGTGGCTAGAGAAGGGTCAGGACAGTTGCACAGATATCGGTCCTACCATGTAAGGGTGATAATCAGACACACTATGCCGTAGGAGCTTCCGCGGCAGGCAGAAAGGTGGAGAGCTTGGAGATGGGCCCTCCCAGAACATGGGCATCAAGTCAGCAGACTACAGAGCATCTAAGAAAGGGATCAGCCACACAGTCAAGGGTGAGAGCTGGTAGAGTGGAAACAAAGGGAGTCAGGGACCAGCACCACCGAGGAACACCAGAACCCTGGGGTAGGTGCAAGGTGGCCCTGGAGATAGGGAATGAACGGCTAGCTTGGGCTTCGGGAAGAAGGGGACTTAGCATGGCGGTACCGTGACCGGTGCCTTGAGGCAGACAACGTGCAGCTCCATCCAGGCCCTGAGCCCCGGGGCCTGGGAGAGAATCACAGGGGGAGCGGAGCCACCGTGCTGAGCAGGCTGCCGTTCTTTCTGGAGGTGAGATGAAACAGCATTCGCAGAAACCGGGAGTCCAGCAGGCTGTCCTCGTGGTAGGCGGGGTTTGCCCGGGCAGGCGGGGCCGTCGGGCAGGGATGAGGCGCAACAGCTGTGCTGGGCAGGGATGGGAAGTTGTGCCAGGATAACTGCGGGGAGGTGCACAGCCTCGTGGCCCGGGAGCCCAGAGAGGCTGAGCTTGCAGAGGCCAGAGCCCCTGCCCTGGCTCGCCGTGGCTGGGCAGGATGCTGCCTCGCCACACGATGCCGTTTTCTGAAGTTATGTGTGTTTCCTCTTAGTACGGAATAAATATTTCACAGCAAGCTTTTTCTGTTTTAAATTTTTCAAACAGCTGTGTACACGCTATCCTAAAGGGCAGCAGGACTCCCCTAGGAGCCCGTGTCCGTGTGAAGCAGACTGGGCAGCAGCCGGGAGGGCCAAGCTGTAGGACTCAGGGCCGTTTCGCGCACCACCCCGCACCTGCCGCGGGGGTGAGCCCGGGCCGAGGTGCAGGGGCTCTTCCCGGTCCCAAACACTGACCTTGCCTGCCCGTCCCTGAAGCACAGTGGAGAACGTGTCCAGGAGCTGGTGGAGCACCGAGGAGACACCAGTCACGTGGTGAAGCGGAAAGCCTCACTATGCAGAGAGAGGCAGAACCTTTCAACCTTTCAGACCTTTAAACAGAACACATGTAAAAGCCTTCTTGCTAGTTGCTTTTGGTTTGGTTTGGTTTTTATAGAAGCCCTTGGGTTCTGCATTCTATATGAACATCAAAAGTAACTAATTGCAAGAGTAAAAATCAAAGCACTACATTAATGAGACCATTTATTTTTCATTCCCAGCTACCGATAGTCTTTATAAACTTTCTCTACAAACCCTCAACGCGGACATTTTCTTAAAACAACGCCAGACCTCACCGACACCTGCCTCTCCCTCCCCGCCTGCCGCGCCCTGCCCGTTCTCGACCCGGGGCAGCTACAGCAGCATCGTCAACAGCAGCCCGAGCAGGTGCGTCCCGGCTGCCCCCGCCCCCCGACACCTCGGTCCGGCAGATGCTCGCGCCACTGGAGTGGAAACGCTCAGTGGCCACAGCGTGCCGTCCCGTTGCACCTCTCCTGTCTGTCCTCTACCGTCTTCTGCCCTTTCCCGGGGTTGGTGTCCCAGGTTGGTGCCCGACCCCAGCTGTGCATCATTTAACTTAGTAGAATTACGTTCTCATTCAAGAGGCGGTGAGCATCCTAAGTCCCGAGATCTACAGCTGCGCTGTGCGTTGAGGAAGCGGTTTTACAGGACGTTTGTTTTGCCCTTACCGCAGCGGGGTTCAGCAGTTGCAAGGGCAGGGTCGAGCCCAAGCCTGGCCACCCCCAGAGTTGTTGCCCAAGGGGCCATGCGCAGAAGCGCTGGCCTCCCCACGGGCAGGCGGGACCCCACGACGGCGCCCCTCCCTGGCGGCCCACAGCCCCCCGTTTTTGGCTTAGTGTGACAGCAGCCTCAGTGAGAGTGAGGGGCCCAGGACGAGTTCTTAGCAAGTGCCTGCATGCCCCGCCCGCCAGCAAGCCCGGCCCGGTGCTGTCACCACCCCTGTTCTGCGCGTGGGGAACCGCCTAGCCTGAACCAAGAGCTGACCTGCCCGGTTTTTCTCTCTTGCCAAGGAGCAGGGGGCAGACTGTCCTGCTTGGGACCTTTGCTGGACTGGGACCCCTCCCAGGTCCTGACGAGGGCGGACACTGGAGCCTTGCCGAGTAATGTTGCCCACCAGCGAGCCCTTGGTCTCCTCCTCAGCCCACCCGGTGGCTCCCTAGCTAGTGTTCTTTAAAATGGAATTGCAGCTTTTCCAGCCCCTGAATGCTCATCCCTGCCCCGGTCTCTTTCCTAGGGGCCTTCTGTTTTCACACCTTTCCCCCGAAGTCCCTTATGTCCCATCAGATGGCACAGTCTGAGGTCTGGGAGCATTGTAGATGAGGCTGGGCCGTACTCGGGGCTGTCCTGGGCGGTTTACAACTCCCTGTCAAAACCTGGGCCCGGCCACAGTGAGGGCACTGCATGGGCTCAGTCCCGGGGCAGCCACCCCACCGAAGACAAGTGCCCCCAACAGGCCTTCACCCGGACTAACGAGGAATGACCCTTCTCTTCGCTTCTTCCTTCAAGTGACCCTAAAGCCAAACAGCCAAATGGAAGCAAACACAAACTGGCAAAAGCAGCCTCACTCCCTGGCAAGAACGGCAACCCCACTTTCGCTGCAGTCACCGCCGGGTACGACAAGAGTCCAGGTGAGTGGCTTGGGGTCCCGCCTGTCACCCCTGGGCTGCGGGCACGGTAGAGTTGCCTTTGATTGATTCAAAGTCCATTGTTACAGGCGGGAACGGCTTTGCTAAAGTTTCTTCAAACAAAACAGATTTTTCCAGCAGCCTTGGTATTTCACACACTCCTGTCGACAGTGATGGCTCAGACAGGTACGGTAGAGCCCTCTTAATCAAAAGAAAGCTACAAGCCAGGGTTAGCTGCTTCCATCCCTACCTGTGTTCCCCCGAGATTCCCAGTAGGCCGTCCTCCCAGAGCTCTGGTCTGTCGGGTGGAAGCAGAGGGCCCGCTGTGTGTCCGTCCTTCCCTGTTGTGGTCGGTCTTAAGAAAGGATGTGAGCTGCTAGAGAGCAGAGAGCAAACTGCGTTTAATCAGGAAATCAGAGCTGCTACAGGAAAGTACCGGAGCCACCACTCTCCTGCCCCCGGCCGCCCTCCTGGGCCCGGTGATGTGCTGTGATTGGTTCATTTTCCCGGAGCAGTGACGGTAAAGACTGTCTGTACAGCACCAGCTCTACCTTCCTGGTATGGAACGGGACGAGTCCTAGATTGGAAATCTTTTAAATAAAATCCACTGCCGAAAAGTCAACATAAGGAAAAAAAAAAAGACCCGTTCTCTGTGCAGAACTCCTGCCGTGTGCCAGGCTCACCGCTCCTGGTAGGCTAGGAGCGCAGAACCTCTCGGTGCCCTAGGAGCCCCCAGGTGAAGCAGCGCCCGCCCTCTCTGAAGCCGCGCGGGACAGGCCTGCTCCCACTAACCAGTGTACATTTCTGTGTGTTGCCTTTTCCTCCTGTAACATCCAGCTCGGGTTTGTGGAGTCCCGCCAGCAACCCCAGCAGCCCCGACTTCACTCCCCTCAATTCATTCTCGGCCTTTGGAAATTCTTTTAACCTAACTGGTGGTGAGTGTTTAACACTAGACCTGTAACTAATAAGCCCGTGGACCAAGAGGGAAGAGGAGGTCTGGTTTTATGTGTGGAGAAACACACTGAACTAGGAGAGCCTGTAATTTTTTTTTTTTTTAAAGACTGTATTTATTTGAAAGGGAAAGAGCCCGCAAGCAAGCACAGGTGGCTGGGGGGGGTGGGGCAAGGGGGAGAGGGAGACGCGGTTGCTCCCGCACTGAGCAGGGGCCCCCGAGATCACAGCCTGAGCCAAAGGCAGACGCTTGACCGACTGAGTCACCCAGGCGCCCCAGACCTGTCGTGTAGTAGGCAGTTCTCTAAGGGGTGTGTGTCTCTGTCCTTGCAGTCAGGTACTGATAGAAGATGCCCAGGCTGACTTGAGGGCGGCAGGGCTGTTGCTGCTCTCCCACACAGATGCTTGGGAGCCCAGGCCCCCTCGGCCCCTGCAGAAGCTGTCTAGAGAGCCTCCTCCCCTGCCCGCCACCCCCGACCCTGGGCCCCCAGCCCAAACATCTGGGGAGGGCCAGCCCAGTGCCTGGAGTGCCAGTTGGTTTGTGTTCTCCACCATTTATTTAAGAATTTCAAGAAAGGCTTGTGTGTCTGAGAGATGACTCGGGGCCATGCTGGGCTCCGTGCTTGGCGTCCCAGGCTGGAGGCCACAGCGTGAGCTTGGCATGAGCTGCGGTCCCGTTAGTGAGGGGGTGTTTGCACTCGCTGTGTGCCCATGGGGCCAGGAAAGAGCGCAGACTGTGGGCCTAGTGCTTGAGTTCTGGGGAATGCCCCCATGCCCCATTCTCCCCAGGGTGTGGGGGGAGCTGGCAGAGCAGGTGGGGGGACATGTGCCTCGGAGTGAATGCCTATCTTATCCTAGGTGAGTGAGTGTGCAAAATAATACAGACCTGATTTCTTATTTACAGAAGTGTTCAGCAAACTTGGGTTATCTCGGTCGTGCAATCAGGCCTCCCAGAGAGGCTGGAACGAGTTTAGCAGTGGCCCTTCATACCTTTGGGACTCTCCAGCAACGGATCCCAGCCCTTCCTGGCCAGCCAGTTCCAGTTCCCCAACCCACACGGCCACAGTGAGTACTCAGGGCTCGGCCTCGCCTGCTCACCATTCCTGCTGTGACTGTCTCTGGTGCCCCGGTGGCAGTGACGCCGTTATAAAAGCTAGGCAGCAGCTTGGAAGGGGCAGGTTCATTCTTTCACGGTCCTCGTTGCCGTGTCTTCGTATTCTGCTGGAGTGACCCACCCCAAGCCTTCAGCGATTACAGTCAGGAAACTATAGAAAGTGAGAACCTGTGGGGTGGGTGTCCGAGTTGAGCGGAATCATTCCATCCTCTTCCCAACCTGCAAATCAGGCTGCAGGTGTGGCCGGCGGCCAGACAGCAGCTGAGGGGGGCCTTCGCCCCCGATGTCCCGTAGCCCCTCGGGCCCCCCGGGAGTAAGCTGGGTTTGCTTCTGGGGCGCACCTGTGCCTTGGCTTGAGCTTTTCCAGTGTGCATTTGTTGGTCTTTCAGCTAAATTTTTCTGTCAAGGTCATGCTCCAAAAAAGTATTCTTACCCAGATAATTACTGGTTTCAGCTTTTACAACACGATGACAGAAAATTACCCTGCTGTGATTCCTTCTTCATTCTCAGGAAAACTAAATTAGACAAGCAGGGTTGAGAGTAGATATTTTACTTCTTCACTTGTAAATCATTTGACTTCAGTTTTAAAGAATGGTCAGCTGCTTTTAGAACGGGGGTCAGTAAATCGTTTAGGCCTCGCAGGCCATCCCGCGTCTCCGCATCTGTTCCCCGTGCCGCGGTAGTGCCGACGTGGCTGGACGGGCCTCCCCCCGCGGCTGCAGCCGGGCTCCCGCAGCCCTTTGCCTTCGAAGCAGGCAGGGCTGGCTGTGGCCCATCTGCTCAGACTCTGAGATGGCCGTACGTATGAAACATTAGTTGCAAAATGAGGTGAAAGCAGCTCTGGCCCAGCCCCGGTTTCTCCCATCAGCGTCACCAGCGCGGCACCTGTGCGCCGGTGGCCCTGACACCCCCTGCCTGCGTGTTCTCTGTCTTGTCAGTCGATCCTCGGCAACGCCAGCAGCTTGTGGTCTACCACTCCGTTCAGCAGCTCCATCTGGTCCAGCAACCTGCACAGCGCCCTGCCCTTCGCCACTCCAGCCAGCACGCTGCCCAGCATTGGCCTCATGGGCGCAGAAAACTCCTCTGCTGCTCATGTCCCCTCCACCTCCGGTCCAGCCGATGACCTGGGGCAGACGTACAACCCGTGGCGGATATGGAGCCCCACAATCGGAAGAAGAAGCTCCGACCCTTGGTCTAATTCGCACTTCCCTCATGAGAATTGAAATTAGGCAACAAAACAAAGAAAGTGGGGGCCCCTCGTCTAGATCATGATATGCCAGTTTTTGAGACATCTTTTTAAGGCTGTTACTGCTGTAACTTCCCACTCCCCGCCCTCCTCATCTTCGCAGAACAGATTCAAGCAGGGCAGGCTTGTACCACTCGCTTCTTTCAGATCTTTCTTGCAATTATGATAATATGAGATTTGCTGTTTTGCTTTTAGGGAAAAGTCTGGACTCAGCCACAAACTCTAATAAGACCTGTTCATCTGAAAACCTTAACTGCTCTCAAGTTTCCACCACCTGTCTTCTTCCATCCTTTATTTATCTGTATGAACACAAATTTGACATTTACAGCTAAGGAAATAATTTCAGTTGATTCAGAAGTCCTGGCATGTGACAATTTTATTGAATTACCAAGTTTGGTTTTTAATAATTTCGCAATATTATGCACCAAGATCTAATTTTAAAAATGTATGAGGACTTTGTGCTGAAAAATAGAGTATTTTTTTAAAATAAGGCTGTCTTGGTTTAAAAGCAGATTACAGAAATGTAAGTCAACTTTAAGAACAGTGAATGAATGTAAAAACATTCGGTTGAGACCATACGCATTTTCTGTGCTGTTTGTACTTGAGGTATGTACCATTTGTATACCTGAATTTATTTTAAAGATAAACTGAAATGCACATAGCCAAGTCTTGGGACACAAGATTGAATGTGTATTTCTTAAAAATACAACTTTGTGTTGTACTTTGAAATAAATGATGCTTTTTTCAAAAGCCTGGAATGGCTGTGTGTCTCTTCCTTCCAGCGAGATGAATTCACTGGGATTCTGTCACCCGCAGGTGGACCCTTCTGTCATTGCCGTAATTCTGTGCAGCTGGATTTATCATGGCTGCAAACCCCCGTGCGCTCCAAGTAAATCCCGTGTCTTTCCACGGCCGTCACTGAAGGGCCTTGAGAGAAAATAATTGATACATCTAAAATTTATTCTTCCTTTTAATTACAAGTATGTCGACCCTTTTCCAATTTTCAAATTCCCACAGATGTTCCAAATGGTCCTTGTAGAAGCAGCGCACACCAGGCGCATCGGGTGCGCCGCGGGGCGTCGGCCGGTGGCCCCGCTCGCACAGCACAGTCTCACCCGCTCCAGCTTGCTTTTCTCGCCCCCCCTTATTTCCAGTCTATTTTAAAAGCCAGCCTTTGAACCCTCAGCCTTGCTGGGTAACCAGGAGACGCTAAACACCAGCGTTCTGTTTGAGGTCAGTTACATCATGAAGAAATCCAGCCATGCCCCGGGGTCAGAGCGGTTTAGCTGAAACGTTCGAAATGAATTTGAGTCGGACCTCTTCCCTGCTTTAACCAAAGCTCAGTGGAACCAGCCACGTCTCCCAACCTGTATTTTGTCCCTCAGGGACACCAGATCCTGTGCAAGCGGAGCCCTGGTGCTGGGGCCCATGGCAGACATGGCCCTCGGACAGTCTCACCAGCGGAGCGCCCGGTTTGCCTGCAAAACCTCGACCCAATTCAGGCTGGAGGGGCTCCTCCTCCCCCAGAGCAGATCAGGTGTGACTGAGCAGTGGCAACAGGTGAGCTTCATATTAGCCCTCCTTTAAAAGAGAAAGAATTCGGTTCCAAACTTGACCTCAACAACAGTATCTCCTTAAGGGCTCCTGAGCATCTTCACAAGAATCACCTGACACTCCCAAATGCCTTCCTCTTTTAAAAAAAAGCTCTAATTCTGCCCCATGCTGCTTTGAGCAGCAGGACTGAGAAGAAACACCACACACATGAAATAAGGGAAAAAAATGCAAACAGGATCCTCTGCTGTTACTTTGTTGCTTCCCAGTAACTCCAGGAGCTGTTTGCCTGAACTGACAGGATTCAATCTCACCGTTTACGGCGAAAACTTTGTAACACTGTAGTCTGGACGCAGAGGTTGCTGAGGTTGCACTGAAAAGTAAAAGCTTGGGGCGCCCCCTGGAGGGGAGCTCAGTCAGTTAAGAGCCTGCCCTCAGCTCAGGTCATGAACCCAGGGTCTTGGGATCGAGCCCCATATGGGCTCCTTGCTCAGCATGGAGTCTGCTTCTCCCTCTACCTGCTGCCCCTCCCCCTGCTCCTTCTCTCTAATAAATAAAAATCTTTAAAAATAAATGAAGTCAAAGCTCTGGGGCACCTGGATGGCTCAGTTTGTTAAGCATCTAACTTTTTTTTTTTTTGGTCTTTTTTTTTACATTATTTTATTTTTTCAGTGTTCCAGAATTCATTGCCCATGGCCCACACCCAGTGCTCCATGCAATAGGTGCGTCTAACTTTTGATTTCAGCTCAGGTCATGATCTTAGGGTTGTGGGATCAAGCCAGGCATTGAACTTGCTCAGTGAGAAGTCTGCTTGCGATTCTCTTCCTCTCCCTCAGCCCCTCCCCTGCTCATGCTTGCTCATGCTCACTCTCTCTCAAAATAATAAACATTTTAAAAACTACAGTGTAAATGGACTAAATGCTCTAATCAAAAGACATAGGGTATCAGAATGGATTAAAAACAAGACCCATCAATGTGCTGCTGCTTACAAGAGACTCATTTTAGACACAGGATAATTCCAGATTTTGGAAAGTGAGGGGGTGGAGAACCATTTATCATGCTAATGGCATAAAAAAAAAAAAAAAGCAGGGGTAGCTGTCCTTATATCTTACAAACTAGGTTTTAAACCAAAGACTGTAGGAAGGGATGAAGAGGGACACTAAATCATAATAGAAGGGTCTATCCAACAAGACATTCTAACAACTCTAAGTATTTATGTCCCTAACATTGGAACAGCCAAATATATAAACCAATTAATAACAAGATTAAACACATTGACAATAAAATAATAGTAAAGGACTTTAACACCCCACTCACAACAATGGACCGACCGTCTAAGCACAAGATCAACAAGGAAACGAGGGTTTTGAATGACACACTGAATCAGATTGACCACACAGATATAGTCAGAGCACTTCACCCTAAAGCAACAGAATACACATTCTTCTCGAGTGCACATGGAACATTCTCCAGGACAGATTACACACCAGGTCACAAATCAGGCCTCAACCAGTTTTAAAAAAAAAAAGATTGGTATTCAGACCACAATGCTTTAAAACTTGAAGTCAACTACAAGAAATAGAGCTACCATATGACCCTGCAACTGCACTACTTTTACCCAAAAGACACATATGTAGTGAAAAGAAGGACCATATATATCCCAATGTTCATTACAGCAATGGCCACAATCAGCAAACTGTGGAAAGAGCCAAGGTGCCCTTCAACAGATGAAGGATAAAGAAGATATAGTACATACATACAATGGAATATTACGCCTCCAACAGAAAGGATTAATACCCAATTTTTG
The DNA here is from genome assembly GCA_004023965.1 of Spilogale gracilis. Lineage (NCBI taxonomy): Eukaryota > Metazoa > Chordata > Mammalia > Carnivora > Mephitidae > Spilogale > Spilogale gracilis. The sequence continues at coordinate 26,713 of PITA01007655.1, forward strand.
CAGCAACATGGACTGGATTGGAAGAGATTATGCTGAGTGAAATAAGCCAAGTAGAGAAAGTCAAGTATCACATGGTTTCACTTACTTGTGGTGCATAAGAGGTAATATAGAGGACAGTAGGAGAAAGAAATGAAATGGGAAGTGGGGTAAATCAGGGAGGGAGACAAACGTGAAAGACTCTGGACTCAGAAACAAACTGAGGGTCTTGGAGCGGAGGGTGGGGGACTGGGTGAGCCTGGTGGTGGGTATTGAGGGCATGAATTTCATGGAACACTGGGTCTGGGGCAGAAACAATGAATCTCGGAACATTGAAAAAAATGAAATAAATAAAATAAAATTTGGAAGGAATACAAAGACCTGGGATTTAAAGAGCATCCTACTAAAAAATGAATGGGTCAACCAGGAAGTTAAAGAGGAGTTTGAAAAATATACGGAAGCAAAGGAAAATGAAGCCATGACAATGCAGAACCTTTGGGAGGCACCAAAGACTGCCCTAAGAGGGAGCTATATAACAATATAGGCCTTTCTTGAGAAATTCGAAGTCTCAAATACACAACCTAACCTTATACCTAAAGGAGCTGAAAAAAGAACAGCAATACCTCAATCCAGCAGGAGGAGAGAAATAACAAATATTAGAGCAGAAATCAATGATACAGAAATCAAAGGAACAGTAAAAGATAAAACTAGGAGCTTGTTCTTTAGGGGCTTGGGGGTTTTTTGTTTTGTTTTTTAAAGATATTATTTACTTATTCGAGAGAGACAGCGTGAGAGCATAAGCAGAGAGAGTAACAGGCAGAGAAAGAGGGAAAAGCAAGCTCCCTGGCAGGGAGCCCAAGACGCAGAGATTGATCTCAAGATTCTGGTATTGTGACCTGAACCAAAAGGCAAATGCTTAACAGACTGAGCCACCCAGGTGCCCCAAGAGCTGGTTCTTTGGAAGAATAGAACAATAAGCCCCTGGTCATACTTATCAAACGGAAAAGAGAAAGGACCCAATTAAATGAAATCATGAATAAAAGAGAAGAGATCACAACCAACACTGAAGAAATACAAAAAATTAGAATATTATAAGCAATCCTAAACCAACAAATTAGCAATCTAGAAGAAATGGATTCATTCCTAAACTACCAACACTGAAACAGGAAGAAATAGACAACCTGAACAGACCCATAACCAGCAAAGACATTGAATCAGTAATCAAAAATCTCCCAACAAGCAAGAGTCCAGGGCCAGATAACCTCCCAACAGAATTCTACCAAACATTTAAAGAAGAATGAATACCTGTTTTTCTGAAACCGTTTCAAAAAAACAGAAATGGGAGGAAAACTTCCAAACTCCTTCTATGAGGCCAGCATTACCTTGATCCCAAAACCAAAGACCCCACCAAAAAGGAGAATTACAGATCAATATCCCTGATGAACATGGATGCAAAAATTCGCATCAAGATCATAGCCAATAGGATCCAACAGTACATTAAAAGGATTATTCATGGGGTGCCTGGGTGGCTCAGTTGGTTAAGTGTCTGCCTTCAGCTCAGGTCATCATTCCAGGGTCCTGGGATCAAGCCCCATATTTGGCTCCCTGCTTGGTGGGGAATCTGCTCCTCCCTCTGCCTCTTCCGCTGACTTATACTTTCTCTCACTTGCTCTGTCTCTCTCAAATAAAACCCTTTTTAAAAATTTTAAAAATTCAAAGGATTATTCACCATGACCAAGTAGGATATATTCCTGGAGTCAAGAGTTGTTCAGCACCCACAAATAAATAATGTGTTACACCACGTTAATAAAAGAAAGGACAAGAACCATAGGATCCTCTCAATAGATGTAGAAAAAGTATTTGACAAAATACAGCATCCTTTCTTGATAAAAACTCTCCACTGTGTTGGGATGGAGGGAACATACCTCAATATCATAAAAGCCATATACAAAAAAACCCACAGCAAATATTACCCTCAATGGGGAAGAACTGAGAGTTTTTACCCTAAGGCCAGGAACACAACAAAGATGTCCATTCCCTGCACTGTTGCTCAACATAGTACTGGAAGTCCTAGCCTCAACAATAAGACAATAAAAAGAAATAAAAAGCATCAGAATAGGGAAAGAAGAAGTCAAACTCACTCTTCACAGACCATGTGATACTATATGGAGAAAACTCAAGAGACTCCCCCCAAAAATTGCTAGAACTGAGAGAGGAATTCAGCAACATGGCAGGATAGAATATCAGTGCATAGAAGTCAGTTGCATTTCTGTACACTAACCACGAGGCAGAAGAAAGAGAGATCAAGGAACCGATCCCATTTACAATTGCACCAAAAACCGTAAGATACCCAGGAATAAACCTAACCAAAGAGGTAAAGGATCTGTACTCTGAATACTATAGAACACTTATGAAAGAAATTGAGGAATACACAAGGAAATGAAAAAACATTCCATGCCTCATGGATTGGAAGAAAAAATATTGTTAAAATGTCTATGCTATCCAAAGCAATCTACACATTCAGTGCAATCCCTATCAAAATACCATCAACTTTTTTCACAGATCTGGAACAAACAATCCTAAAATTTGTATGGAACCAGAAAAGACCCCGAACAGCCAAAGGAATCTTGAAAACCAAAGCTGGATGGCATCACATTTCCAGACTTCAAGCTCTATTACAAAGCTATAATCAGCAAGACAGTATGGTGCTGGCACAAAAACAGACACACAGATCCATGGAATGGAATAGGAACCCATAAATGGACCCTCAAGTCTATGGTCAAAGCAGGAAAGAATATCCAATGGCAGAGGGACATTTATTCAGTAAACGGTGCTGGGAAAATTGGACAGCCACATGCAGAATGAAACTGGACCATTTTCTTACCACATACACAAAAATAAACTCAAAATGGATGAAAGACCTAAATGCAAGACAGGAATCCATCAACATCCTAGAGAACACAGGCAGCAGCCTCTATGACCTTGGTTACAGCAACTTCTTGCTTTGTCTCCAAAGGCAAAGGAAACAAAAGCAAAAATGAACTATTGGAACTTCAACAAGAAAGAAAGCTTTTGCACAGCACAGGAAACAAAACTAAAAGGCAACTTAGAATGGGAAAAGATACTCACAAATGTCTTATCAGATAAAGGGCTAGTACCCAAAGTCTATAAAGAACTTATCAATTCAACACCCCCCCCAAAAAAAAAATCAAAAAATCCAGTCAAGAAATGGGCAGAAGACATGAACAGACATTTCTCCACAGAAGACATACAAATGGCCAGCAGACACATGAAAAAATGTTCCACATCACTCCGCATCAGGGAAATATAAATCAAAACCACAATGAGAAGCCACCTCACAGCAGTGAGAATGGCTAAAATGAACTCAGGAAATAACAGAGGTTGGCGAGGATGTGGAGAAAGGGGAACCCTCTTATACTGTTGGCAGGAATGCAAGCTAGTGCAGCCACTCTGGAAAACAGTATGGAGGATCCTCAACAAGTTGAAAATAGAGCTCCCCTCTGACCCAGCAATTGCACTACTAGGTATTTACCCCAAAGATACAAATGCTGTGAGCCAAAAGTCACCTGAACCCCAGTGTTTAGAGCAGCAATGCCCACAGTAGCCAAACTATGGAAAGAGCCCAGATATCCATCAACAGACAAATGGATAAAGAAGACGTAGTATAGATACACAATGGAATATTACTCAGCCATCAAAAAGGATGAATTCTTACCCTTTACATCAATGTGGATGGAAGTGGAGGGTACTATGCTAAGTGAAATAAGTCAGTCAGAGAAAGACGACTATATGGTTTCACTCATATGTGGAATTTAAGAAACAAACAGGATCATAAGAGAAAAGAAGGAAAAATAAAATAAGATGAAATCAGAAAGGGAGACAAACCATAAGATACTCTTAACTATAGAAAACAAACAGGGTTGCTGGTGGGGATGTGGGTGGGGTGGGTGATGGGCATTAAGGGGGGCACGTGCTGTAATAAGCACTGGGGGTTATATGCACCTGATAAATTACTGACCTCTACATATGAAACTAACACACTATATTTTAGCTAATTCAATTAAGTTTAAAAAAATAAGCATAAAACTATAGAAAATTATCAAAAAAGAAGTGAAGAACAAAGTAATCACAAAAGAGCTAAAGAAAAACAACAAAATGAAAATAAATACATACCTATCAATTATTAGAAAAAAGTCCAACATGGCAATGTAGGAAGACCCTGAATTCACCCCTACATAGACACACTAAATCTACACCTATTTATAAAGCAATTCCTCCTGAAATAAAACTAGGGGCTTCTGTCAACAAAAGATAGAGACCAGGAAGTGAGATAGAGATATAGTAATGCAGGGAATCCCCACTCCGAATTGCTGGGAATTTTATTGGGAAGGGATGGTACTAAGGAATACTGAGCAGATTAGTGGGGCACAGAAAAAAGCCACAGTTTAGACTCCTGAGAAGATGGCGGAGGAGGAGGATCCTAGGCTCACTTTGTCCCATGGGCACACCTAGATAATAACTACATCTGTGAACTAGCCCAGAAAAATGGCCCAAAGATGGACAGAACAAGCTTTCTGCAGTCATAAAGAGGACACACCAAAACAGGTAGGAGGGATGGAGACATGGCTGGAAAACAAATTCACAGCAAGACTACCTACAAATGGGAGGGAACCACAAGAACATAGAAGGGAGGGGAGTGGACCCCTCATCAGGTACCTGACACATGGGACCTGCAGAGGGGGACAAGCCCCTTTAACATTTGGCTTTGAAAGCCAGTGGCACTTAATTTTGCAAGTATTTACCATCAGCAGGGTTTACCTCTGGTACTTTAAAAATCCATGGGCTTAGGTCTGGAAGAGTCAGAGGACAATAGTCACAGAGTCCCTAGCTTTAGAGAGAGCATAACAGACAACCCAGGAGAGATCAGCATTCAAGAGTTTGAAAAGCTCCTGGTGTATACATACGGGAGATCTATTTACTAATCTCCAAACGTGTGCAGAAAGGGCAGAGATCTTTAGAAGACTTGTCCAGCTACAAAAGAACTGGCAGGCCTAGATAGCCAGACACTTAAAAGAACCCTCGAGAACACTGTGCCTACCTTGCTCACAACACCCACCCTGCCCCCAAGCTCTAGGCAGATCTGCCCCCATCTAACCTGCCCCTTTCAAAGCATCCCTCCAAAGTTGTTTCTGTTGCAATACACCCTGCAAGCAGCCTGGGAAGGAACTGGTACTGCTCCAAAGCGACTCCTGCCCTGGGGAGAAGGGAAGATAACCACACACACCAGTTCAACTACAGCCCCAGCAGATGGACGGAGGACAGACATCTGATCTGCCTCCTGGCCCCACCCACCAACAAAAACCTCTCACGGAGCAAGACATGGAGAGGCACGAGAAGTTCAGGGTCACGGCAGGCCCAACAGATAGATCTGGGGAAGGCATCTGGTTTAACTGCAGGCCCTGACCACCAGTAAATCCTCTCAGGCGACAATGGAGGGAGAGTACTTTGCAGGCTGGTGTACTACCAGAGGAGACAGGGTGAGGGCAGGCATCTGGTCTGACTGCCGAACCTGCCCGAGCCATGAGCGCACAGCAGATCCACATTGTCCCCTTAAGAGCACAGGGACCAGACCATGCCCACAACAGGCAAAGTGGGCCATTGCCGCCAACTGGACTGAAAGCAAACACAGCTTAGCCACAACAGTAGGGGGCATATAACCTAAAGAGGAGGCCATGCTGGCGTGCCTGGTTCTGGTGAACAGAGGACATGCACAAAAGGCATGACAGGACCTCTTCTGAAGGCCACTTCTGTCAAGAGTGTAACTCTCAAGATATAACTGATTTTCCTACTATGCAGAAACAAACACACAGAGCTAGACACATAAGGAGACAAAGAAATATGTCCTAAATAAAAGAACAAGACAAAACCAGAACAAAAGAGCTCAATGAAACAGAAGTAATCAATACACTTAATAAAGAATTCAAATAATGGTCATAACAATACTTACTGGACTTAAGAGTGGAGGATCTTAGAGAGACAGTCAACAAAGAGACAGAAGTATAAAAACAAGCCAGTAAGAGATGGAGAACTAACAAATTTAAAATGCCCTAGAAGAGAATCAGTAACTTTAGAAAAGGCAGAAGAATGGACCAGTGACTGGGAAGACAGAGTAATGGAAAGAAATGAAATGAGACAGCAAAAAAAGAAAAAATAACATTAGTTTGAGGGAACTCAATGACATCATCAAGCATAATAACATTATCATTGTAGGAATACCAGAAGGAGAAGAGAGATAAAAAGGGGGAACATAGGGGCGCCTGGGTGACTCAGTTGGTTAAGCGACTGCCTTCGGCTCAGGTCATGATCCTGGAGACCCGGGATCGAGCCCCACATCGGGCTACCTGCTCGGTGGGAAGCCTGCTTCTCCTTCTCTCACTCCCCCTGCTTGTGTTCCCTCTCTGGCTGTATTTCTCTCTGTCAAATAAATAAAATCTTTTAAAAAAAAGGGGGGGGGGGACATAAAATGTATTTGAAGTATTAATAGCTAAAAACATTCCTAATCAATGGGAAGAAAACAGACACTGAGATCCAGGAGGCAGCAGAGATCCCCAAACAAAATCTACCCAAGGAGGTCCACACCAACATACATAATAACTAAAATGGAGAAAACAAACTGAAGGTTGATGGAAGGAGGTGGATGAAGGATGGGCCAGATGGCTGATGGGTATTATGGAAGGCACTGGTCATGATGAGCACTGGGTACTGTAAGTGATGAATCACTGAATTCTACCCTGAGACTACAAGAACTACAAAAACAACTGTAAAGCAAGTCACAAAATGTAGATACATAACTATCAATAATTACTTTGAATATAAAGTCCTAAATATTCCAATCAAAAGACATAGGGTGACTGAGTGACTAAAAAAGGAAGACCCATCTATACCTACAAGAGACTCATTTCAGACCAAAAGACACAAGCAGAGTGAAAGTGAAAAGATAGAAAAATAATTAACAGGCAAATGGATGTGAAAAGAAAGCTGGGGTAATAATCATTATATCAGAAAAAAATAGACTCTAAAACAAAAACTGTTACAAAAGACAAAGAAAAAATCACATAACAATAAAGGGAATAATCTAACAAGAAGATACAACAATTATAAATATGCATTTAACATGGGAGCACCCAAATTATAAAGCAACTATTAACAGACGTAAAAGAAGAAATTGACAATAATACAATAACAGACGACTTTAACACCCCGCTTACATCAATAGAGAGATCATCCAGACAGAAAGTCAACAAGGAAACAGTAGCTTAGAATGACTCATTGGACCAGATGGACCTGACAGATATATTCAGAACATTCCATCCAAAAACAGTGGAATATACATTCTTTCATAAGTACATGGTACCTTCTCAGAATAGATATGTTAATATACAAAACAAGTCTCAATAAATTCATAGACTGAAAGCATATCATGCAACTTTTCTGACCACATGGTATGAAAGTAGAACAATCACAAGAAAATACCTGGAAAGAACACAAATACGTGGAGGCTAAGTCACATACTACTAAACAGTAAATGACTCAACCAAGAAATCGAAGGCCAAAATCAAAAAGATACATGGAGACAAATGAAAATGAAAACAACGGCTCAAAATCTTTGGGATGCAACAAAAGTCTTTTCTATGAGGCAAGATTATGACAATATGGCCCTACATCAAGAAGCAAGGAAACTCTCAAAACACAACATTATACCTAAAAGAGCTAGAAAATTTAAACTCTCAAAAAAAAAACAAAACAAAACACTTAACATTATACCTAAAAGAGCTAGAAAATTTAGCACAAAGCCCAAAGCCAATAGAGGGAAGAAAATAATATTAGAGCAGAAATAAATGAGAAAAAAAAAAAAAACAGAACAGATCAATGAAACGAGAAGATGGTTCTTTGAAAAATATCAACAAAATTGATAAACCTATACCTGGACTCCTGGGGAGGGAAGAAGGGAGGACTCAAAATTAGAAAAGGAAAAATAACAACTGACACCACAAAAATACAAATGATTATAAGACAATATTATGAAAAATTATAAGCCAAAAAATTGGACTGCCTAGAAAAAAAATAAATTCCTAGAAATATATAACCTTCCAAAACTGAATCAGGAAGAAATAGAAAGTTTGAACAGACTGAATTCTAGCAATAAATTTGAATCAGTAATGAAAAAAGAAAAACAAAACAAAAACCAACAAATAAAAGTCCTGAACCAGATGGCTTCACAGGTGATTCTACTAAACTTTTAAAGTAGAGTTAATACCTATATCTCTCAAACTATTCTGAAAAATAAAAAGGAAGCTTCCAAATTCATCCTAAGATATCAGCATCACCCTGATACCAAAACCAAATAAAGATACTACACAGAAAGAGAACTACAGACCAATATCTGATGAACATAGACACAAAGATCCTCAATAAAATATTAGAAAACTATGTCCAGGGGCGCCTGGGTGGCTCAGTTGGTTAAGCAACTGCCCTCGGCTCAGGTCATGATCCTGGAGATCTGGGATCGAGTCCCACATTGGGCTCCCTGCTCGGCGGGAAGCCTGCTTCTCCCTCTCTCACTCCCCCTGCTTGTGTTCCCTCTCTGGCTGTGTTTCTCTCTGTCAAATAAATAAATAAAATCTTAAAAAAAAAAAGAAAAAAAAAGAAAACTATGTCCAACAATATATTAAAAAATCATTCACCATAATCAAATAGGACTTATTCTAGGGATGCAAAATTGGTTCAATATTCACAAATTGACCATTGTGATACATCACATTTACAACAGAAAGATAAAAACCATATGATCATCTCAATAGATGCAGAAAAAGCACTTGACAAGTACAGCATCCATTCATGATTAAAAAAAAAAAAATCTCTCAGCAAAGTAAGTTTAGAGGGAACATACCTCAACTTAAGTAAGGCCAGATATGAAAAACCCTCAGCTGACATCACACTCAATGGTAAGAAATTGCAAGTTTTACCCCAAGATCAGGAGTAAGACAAGAATGCTCACTCTCACCATTTTTATTCAACACAGTACTGAAAGTCCTAGCCACAGCAATCCAACCAAAAAAAGGGCCGGGGATAAAAGGCATCCAAATTGGTAAGAAAGCAAAACTACCATTGTTTGTAGATGACATGATACTATATAGAGAAAACCTGAAAGATTTCACCAAAAAAACTACTAGAAGTGATAAATGAATTCCATAAACTTGCAGGATACAAAATTAATATAGAGAAATATCTTGCATTTCAATACAATGATAATGAAGTAGTAAGAAAAGAAATTAAGAAAGCAATCCTATTTATAATTGTACCAAAAAAACAATAAAAATGCCTAGGAATAAATTTAACCAAGGAGGTGAAAGACCTGTACTCCAAAAACTATAAGCCACTGATGAAAGAAATAAAAGATGATACAAACAAAACAGGCTCATGGATTGGAAGAATGAATATTGTGTAAATGTCCTTACTACCCAGAGCAAACTACAAATTTAATGCCATCCCTATCAAAATACATGGGTATTTTTCACAGAACTAAACAAACAATCCTAAAATTTGTATGGAACCAAAAAAGGCCCCAAAAAGCCAAAGTAATCTTAAGAAAGAACAACAAAGCTGGAGGTATCACAATCCCAGATTTCAACACATACTACAAAGCTGTAGTAATTAAAGCAATGTAACAGTGGCACAGAAACAGATGCATAGGTCAATGGAATAGACAGAGTGCAGAAACAAACCCTACACATTAAAGTTAATTAATCTATGACAAAGAAGGCAATAATATGCAATGGGGAAAATAGTCTCTCAACAAATGGTGTTGGGAAAACTGGACAACTACATACAAAAAATGAAACTGGACCACTTTCTAATGTCATACACAAAAACAAACTCAAAATGGATTAAAGACCTAAATGTAAGACCTTAGACCATAGAGGTCATAGAAGAAAACATAGGTAGTAATATTTTTTACATCAGCCATACAAAAAATTTTCTATATATGTCTCCTCAGGGAAGGGAAATAAAAGCAAAATTAAACTATTGGGACTACACCAAAATAAAAAGCTTTTGCACAGCCAAGGAAATAAACAAAACTAAAAGGCAACCTATGGAATAGGAGAAGATATTTGCAAATGACATACTGATAAGAGGTTAGTATCCAAAATATATAAATAACTTACACAACTCAACACCAAAAAACAAATAATCTAATTTTAAAATAGGCAGAAGACATGAACAGACACTTTTCTAAAGAAGACATTACATATGGCCAACAGACAAAAAAAGATATTCAACATCACTAAGCATTAAGCAAATACAAATTAAAACCACAAAAGATAGGATACCACTTTATACCTGTCAGAATGGGTAAAATAAAAAATAAGAAATAAGAAATATTGACAAGGATGTGGATAAAAGGGAACCCTCATGCACTGTGGGTGGGGATATAAATTGGTGCAGTCACTGTGGGAAACAGTATGAGAGTTTCTTAAAAATTGAAAATAGATTTACCGTATGGATCCAGTAATTCCACTACTAGGTATTTAGCCAAAGAAAGCAAAAACACTAATTCAAAAAGCTATATGCACTGCTGTTTATTATAGCATTATTTATAATACCAAAGATATGGAAGCAAATCCAGTGTCCATCAATAGATGAATGGATAAAGATGTTATACACACGTGTGCGCGCGCATGCTCACACACACACACACACACACAGAAATATTACTCAGCCATAAAAAGAAGGAAATCTTGCCATTTGCTACAACATGGATGGACAGATGGATGGATGGATGGACGGATGGACTTAGATGGTCTAATGCTAAGAGAAATAAGTCAGTCAGAGAAAGAAATTCCACATGATTTCATCCATATGTGGAATTTAAGAAATAAAACAAAGGAAAAAGAGACAAAAACTCTCTTAAAAATGGAGAAAACTCTGGTGGTTGCCAGAAGGGAGGTTGGTATTGGGATGATTGATATAAAGGAGGTTAAGAGTACACTTACTGATGAGCACTGAGAAATGTATAGAACTGTTAAATAATTGTTTTTGTACCTAAAACTAATATAATACTGTACATTAATTATCTTGAAAAAAATAATTTAAATTTTTTTAAATAAAACAAAAAAATCAAACACAAAGATACAGAGAATTACTTGGGGGTTGGGGGTGGAAGGTGAAATGGATGAAGGGGGTCATGGGATGTGATGTACAACATGGTGACTATAGTAAATAATACTGTACCATATATCTGAAAGTGGCTGAGAGCACAAATCTTACAAGTTCTCATTACAAGGCAAAAAAAATTTTTTTACTATCTGGCGATGGATATTAACTAGACTTATTGTGATCACTGTGTAATATATCAAACATCAAAACATTATGTTGTATACCTGAAACTAATGTGCTTATGTCAATTATATCTCTATATTTTTCAAAATAAATATGTAAATGGCAGCACTTTCTATTCTTATCAGTCACTGTGATAAATTATCTAAGCCTTTGAAGTGTAAACTTTCCGAGGGAATTAACTCATCTTGGCAGGGGGAGTGGACCGCAGACCTGAGGCACCCTGAGCTCTCTGCCACCTCACTTGGCCCTGCCCCCTGCACTAGTCCACCCTTCACCACACACCTGCATCAGCAGCAAACACTGGTGGCCCTTGCTGTGGTCCCTCGAGAGAAGAGGCTGCATCAGTTCTCTATGCCCAGAAAGTATGCCCACAAACTTTCACCTTCTTTTCCAGTTAGCCCGTGTGGGGTTGCAAATTTTAACACATCTGGTATCCTTTGGTGACTTCATTCTTTTACCCTAAGTCACCCCCTCACTGCTGAACTTGTGCTTGTAGACATGCCTTTACTGCTGTTACTAGAAACATCAGCAGACCTGAGTTCTTGATAGGACACTGCCCACCCAGAACCCCAGGGCAGCATGATTTGCTGTTGCTGAGAAAGACCTTCTGTCTTTCATCATCCCCTTCTCCTTGCCTATAACTAGCCCTTTCAGAAAATCACCTCTACAACTCCACCCTAACTCCATCTACCTTTCCCCAAACCCCCAAAGGTGGACTACTGCACATGCTCTTCTAGCCCTCTGCTTTTAACAGAAAGTGTACAGTCACCATAAGCAATACTTCCTCTACAAATGTACTCCCCAACTAAACCATCAGAGACACATCAGTGAACATAACTAGAACAAATGAGATCATGATCTCTGTATTCTCATGGTCTCCTGGGTGGAGGGGGATAAGAATCTGTGGTTTTGTTTTCTGAAGATATGTTATATGAAGCAATTCATAGAAAATAAAATTTGGTCTTACATTCTACAAATTTGTATATTTTATAAAATTGGAACTAAAAAAAGCATTTTAGAAGTGTCATAAACTTGGGAGAGAACATACTGGATATTGAAGATATCCTCAAAAGGAAATCCCTCTGAACTAGTTTACAGAAATGGACATGGCTGGGGAACCAGCCAGAAGAACCTATAGACTATCTTTGTGTCAGACACAGCAGCCACCAGGGGTTGGTCTAATATAATCATCGATGCGAAAAATATGGAAGCCATATTTTCCCAATACCAACCTCCCCCTGGCATTTCTGCTGCATAAACATCACACGGACAGTTCCCTAGGCCCGCCCATTGGCAGGGAAGAAAAACACAACGGACTTTTCATGATCACAATCATGTTTTCTTAGTTATTTTCCTCTTTCCTCTGCACCTGAGGAAAATCACAGCAAGAAATTACAACAGGAGGAAGAAAATGTCAGGACTTTTTTTATGATTTTAATCTTTTTTGAAGTGTAGTTAACAATATGATATTAGTTTCACATGTAAGATATAATACAAGTTTATACATTATACACTTATCATGATGAGCACTGAGCAATCTCATTCACCTATCTCACCCTTCCTTCCACCTCCCCTCTGGCAATCACAGCTCGTAGTCTGTATTTAAGAGTCTGGTTTCACACAACAAGACCTGTCCATATGCTGTCTACAAGAGACATGTTTTGAATCTAAAGATACATCCAGACTGAAAGTGAAGGGATGGAGAACCATCTTTCATGCCAATGGGCCCCAAAAGAAAGTTGGGGTAAAAATTCTCATATCAGACAAATAAGATTTTAATCTAAAGAATATAGTTAGAGATACAGAAGGACACTACATCATTTTTTTTTTTAATTTTATTTATTTGGCAGAGAGAGAGAGATCACAAGTAAGCAGAAAGGCAGGCAGAGAGAAAGGAGGAAGCAGGCTCCCCACTGAGTAGAGAGCTTGATGCGGGCCTCGATCCCAGGATCCTGAGATCAGGACCTGAGCCCAAGGCAGGGGCTTAACCCTCTGAGCCACCAGGCGCCCAGGACACTACATCATTCTTAAAGGGTCTATACACCAAGAATATCTAACAATTGTAAATATTTATGCCCTCAACATGAGAGCAGCCAACTACATAAACCAACTGTTAAGCAAAATAAACAGTCATATTGATATAAATACATTAATTGTAGGAGATCTTAACACACCACTCTCAGCAATGGACAGATCATCTAAACAGAAAATCAACAAAGAAACAAGAGCTTTGAATGACACACTGGACCAGATGGATCTCATAGATATATTCAGAACATTCCACCCTAAAACAACAGAATAATCATTCTTCTCGACTGCACATGGAACTTTCTCCAGAATAGACCACATACTAGGTCACAAATCAGAGCTCAACCAATATGAAAAGATTGAGATTATTCCCTGCATATTCTCTGACCACAATGCCTTGAAACTGGAACTCAATCACAACAAAAAGTTCAGAAGAAAATCAAACACTTGGAAGCTAAAGACTATCCTGCTCAAGAATGTTTGGATCAACCAGGAAATCAAAGAAGAACTTAAACATTTCATGGAAACTGATGAGAATGAAGATACATCAATCCAAAACCTATGGAATACAGCAAAGGCAGTCCTAAGGGGGAAATACATAGCCATCCAAGCCTCACTCAAAAAAATTGAAAAATCCCGAAAACACCAATTCTCATTACACCTTAAAGAACTGGAAAATCAACAAATTAAACCTTGGGAGGTTTAAAGAACTAGAAAAATCAACAAATTAAACCAACCTCACACACAAGACGGGAAATAATTAAGATTAGAGCAGAGATCAATGAATTAGAAACTAGAGATACAATAGGACACAGCAACGAAACTAGAAGCTGGTTCTTTGAAAGAATTAATAAGATCGATAAACCATTGGCCAAACAAATCCAAAAGAAAAGGGAGAAGACCCAAATTAATAAAATTATTAATGAAAGTGGAGAGATCACAACTAACACCAAGGAAATAGAAACAATCATCAGAAATTACTACCAACAGCTATATGCCAATAAGTTAAACAACCTAGAAGATATGGATGCATTCCTGGAAACCTATACACTTCCAAGACTGAAACAGGAAGAAACTGACAAACTGAATAGACCAATGTCTAGGAACGAGATTGAAGCAATGATCAAAGACCTCCCAAAAAACAAGAGCCCAGGACCTGATGGATTCCCTGGGGAAATTCTACCAAGCATTCAAAGAAGAAATAACACCTATTCTCCTGAAGCAGTTTCCAAAAAACAGAAACAGAAAAAACAGAAAGAAAACTTCCAGACTCTTTCTATGAAGCCAGCATTACTCTAATCCCCAAACCAAACAAAGACCCCATCAAAAAGGAGAGCTTCAGACAACTATCTCTGAGGAATATGGATGCCAAGATTCTTAACAAGATCCATGCTAACAAAATCCAACAATGTGTTAAAAAGATTATCCACCATAAAAAAAAAAAAGAAAGAAAGAAAGATTATCCACCTTGACCAGAAGGGATTTATCGCAGGGATGCAACTGTGGTCCAACACTCACAAATCAATCAACGTGATAGAACAAATCAATAAGAGGAGAGAAGAACCACATGGTACTCTCAATTGATGCAGAAAAGGCATTTGACAAAATACATTTGTTCCTAATTAAAGCTCTTCAAAGTATAGGGATAGAAGAAACATTTCTCAACCTCATAAAATCTACGAAAAACCCACAGTGAATATCTTGCTCAATGGGGAAAAACTGACGGTTTCCCTCTGAGATCAGGAACAAGACAAGGATGCGCACTCTCACCACTATGGCTCAACATAGTGTTAGAAATCCTAGCAACAGCAATCAGGCAACAGAAAGAAATAAAAGGTATTCAAATTGGCAATGAAGAAGTCCAATTCTCTGTCTTTGCAGATGACACGATACTCTATATATGGAAATCCCAAAAGACTCTACCCCCAAACTACTAAAACTCATATGACAATTCAGTAATGTGGCAGAATACAAAATCAATGCACAGAAATCAGTTGCTTTCTTATACACTAACAGTGAAAATATAGAAAGGGAAATCAGAGAATTGATTCCATTTACTATAGCACCAAAAACCATAAGATATCTTGGAATAAACCTAACCAAAGAAGTTAAGGATCTGTATTCGAGGAACTACAGAACACTCATAAAGAAATTGAAGAAGACACAAAGAGATGGAAGACCATTCCATGCTCATGGACCGGAAGAGTAAACATTGTTATAATGTCTCTATGGCCCAGAGCAATCTATACTTTCAATGCCATCCTAATCAAAATTCCACCAACATTTTTCAAAGCATTGGAACAAACAATCCTAAAATTTATATGGAACCAAAAAAGACCCCAATTTGCTAAGGAATTGTTGAAGAAGAAAAACAAAGCTGGGGGCATCATGTTACCTGATTTCAGGCTTTATTACAAAGCTGTGATCACCAAGACAGCATGGTACCAGCACAAAAACAGAGAAATAGACCAATGGAACAGAGTAGAGAATCCAGATATGGATCCACACAAATCTATGGTCAAATCATCTTCAACCAAGCAGGAAAAAATATCCAGTGGAAAAAAGACAGTATCTTCAATAAATGGTACTGGGAAAATTGGACAGCTACCTATAGAAGTATGCAACTAGACCATTCTCTTACACCAAACACAAAGGCAAACTCGAAATGGGTGAAAGACCTCAATGTGACGCAGGAATCCATCAAAATACTGGAGGAGAACATAGGCAGTAACCTCTTTGACATCAGCCACAGCAACTTCTTTCAAGACATGTCTCCAAAAGCAAAGGAGACAAAAGCGAAAATGAACTTCTGGGACTTCATCAAAATAAAAAGCTTTTGCACAGTAAAGGAAATAATCAACAAAACAAAGAGGCAACCCATGGAATGGGAGAGGATATTTGCAAATGACACCACAGACAAAAACTTTTTTTTTTTAAGATTTTATTTATTTGACAGAGAGAAAGACAGCTAGAGAGGGAACACAAGCAGGGGGAGCGAGAGAAGGAGAAGCAGGCCTCCTGTGGAGCAGGGAGCTTGATGTGGGGTTCGATCTCGGGACTCCGGGACCATGACCTGAGCCAAAGGGAGTCGCTTAACCAACTGAGCCACCCAGGCGCCCCAACAAAAACTTTTTTTAAAAAAAGTTTTAAAAAAACTATGAGATACAATAAATGAATTTAGTGAAGTCACAGGATACAAAATCAATGTATAAAAATATACTGCATTTCTAAACATTAATAAACCAACAGAAAGAGAAAGTAAGAAAGCAATCCTATTTACAATTGCACCCAACATAAAAAATGTCTAGGAATAAATATAACCACGGAGGTGAAAGACTTGTACTCTGAAAACTATAAAACATTTATGAAAGAAGTTGAAGACAAAACAAACAGAAACATATTCCATGTTCATGGATTCAGAGAACTAGTATTATTAAAATGTCCATACTACCCAAGGAAATCTATAGACTTGTACAATCTCTATCAAAATACCAACAGCAGTCTTCACAGAACAAGAACAAATAATCCTAAAATTTGTATGGAATCAGAAAATACCCCAAATAGCCAAAACAATCTTGAAAAAGAAAAACACACAGGGAAATGAGTACCACAATTCCTAACAATTGATGATAGACTATCCATTAAGACTAAGTGTGTTAGAGGACCCATTTAGAAAATATTTTGAATAGGACATACTCAGATTAAGGAGAAATTTGAAAAATCCCTAAAGAAACAAATTGTGCCCACCCTTTCACCTATGATAACTCATTCTGGCCTGCTAAAAGGCTGGACACATTTTAAAGGTTAGGTGATAAGAATAATATTTTTTTTAAAAGCTGGAAGTATCACAATTTCAGATTTCAAGTTATTCTATGAAGCAGTAGTAATCAAAGCAGTATGGTGCTGGCTAAAAAGTAGACACATAGATCAATGGAACAGGATAGAAAACCCCCCAAAAAACCCATGATTATATGGTCAATTAATCTTCAACAAAGTAGAGAAGAATATGCAATGAGGAAAAGATAGTCTTTTCAACAAATGGTGTTATGAAAAATGGACAGCTATATGCAAAAGAATGAAACTGGACCACTTCTGACGCCATACACAAAAGTAAACCCAAAATGGATTAAAGGCATATATGTGAGACCTGAAACAATAAAAATCCTAGAAGAAAGCACAGGCAGTAATTTATCTGACATCAGTCATGGCAACATTTTTCTAGATATGTCTCCTGAGGCAGGGGAAACAAAAGCAAAATTAAACGATTAGGACTTCACTAAAATAAAAAAGCTTCTGCACGGTGAAGGAACCAGTCAACAAAACTAAAAGACAGCTCATGGAATGGGAGAAAAGATTTGCAAATGACATATCTGATAAAAGGTTAGTATTCAAAATATATAAAGAACTTCTACAACTCAACACCCAAAAAAAACAAATAATCCAACTAAAAAATGGACAGAAGACATACAAATGGAAAACAGACACATGAAAAGAGTCTCAATATCACTAATAATCAGGGAGATGCAAATCAAAACCCCAAAGTGACATCACCTCACAGCTCTCAGATTGGTTAAAATCAAAAACACAAGAAATGAGTGCTGACAAGGATGTGGGGAAAGAGAAATCTTCATGCACTCTTGGTGGGAATGCAAACTGGTACAGCCACTGTGGAAAACAGTATGGAGATTCCTTAAAAATTAAAACCAGAATTACCATATGATCTAGTAATTCCACTACTGGGCATTTACCCAAAGAGCATGAAAGCACTACTTTGAAGAAATAGGTGTACTCCCATGTTTGTTGCAACATTGCTCACAATAGCCAAAATATGGAAGCGACCCAAGTGTCCATTGATAGATTAATGGATAAAGATGGGGTACATATGTACAATGGAATATTACTCAGCTATAAAAAAGAAGGAAAATTTGCCATTTGCAACAACATGGGTGGAGCTAGAGAGTGTAACATAAAGCAAAGTAAGTCAGAGGAAAACAAACACCATATGATTCCACTTGTGTGGAATTCAAGAAACAAAACAAAGGAAAAAAGACATGAGTTTAAAAAATAGACTCTTAAATATAGAGAACACACTGGTGGTTACCAGAGTAGAAGTGGGTGATGGGTGAGCTCGGTGTAGGGGATCAAGAGTAGACTTACTGTGATGAGCATTGAGTAACATATAGAATTATTGAATCACTATCCTGTACTCCTGAAATTTTAAAAAAAAAAGTCATTTTGTTCCTCCCAGTAATCTGCTCTAGAGTTGGCAGATATGACACATCCAGAGTCTTAACTGCTACAGAGCAGACATTGTCACAACAGATGGCTCAACAAGTCATCCAATGGTCAAAGGGGAGAAAGAGTAACCAGGTTGCAAGTGCACACAATGTTCATTAAACCCTCTTCTTTTTTTAAATAACTTTTTTAAATAATCTTTTTTTTTCAGTGTTCCAAGATTCACTGTTTATGCACCATACCCAGTGCTCCATGCAATTCATGCCCTCCTTAATACCCACCACCAGGCTCACCCATCCCCCCACCACCCTCCCTTCCAAGACCCTCAGATTGTTTCTGAGTCCAAAGTCTCCCCTCTCTGATTTACCCCAGTTCACATTTCCTTTCTTTCTCCCACGGTCCTCCATGTTACTCCTTATGCTCCACAAGTAAGTGAAACCATATGATACTTGACTTTCTCTTCTTGGCTTATTTCACTCAGCATAATCATTGGACCCTGTTCTGACATCATTTCTTTTTTTAGATAAAATTCATATAAAATAATTTCACCATTTTAACCATCTTAAGGCGTAAAATTCAGTGGTTTGTGTTATATTCACAATGTGGTACAATCATCATCACCATCTAATTCCAGAAATTTTCAATAAATAAATCATAGGGAATGTAATCAATAATACAGTAAGTTTGTATGGTAATAGATGGTAACCACATATTATTGTTATCATTTCATAATGTATATAACTGTCAACTCACTGTTGTGAAACTGAAACATTACACATCAACTATATGCCAATTTTAAAAAGCATCTATAGTTACAAAACATTCATCATCTCTCTCCCCCTGCCAAAAAAAAAAAAAGGAAACAAAAGAAAAATTCTTTTTTTTTTTTTTAAGATTTTATTTATTTGACAGAGAGAAACACAGCCAGAGAGGGAACACAAGCAGAGGAAGTGAGAGTGGGAGAAGCAGGCTTCCCTCCGAGCAGGGAGCCCGATGTGGGGCTCGATCCTGGGTCCCCGAGATCATGACCTGAGCCGAAGGCAGTCGCCCAACCGACTGGGCCACCCAGGCACCACCAAAAGAAAAATTCTTAGCTGTCACTTCCTACCCCCAGCTCTGAGCAACCACTAACCTACTTTCTGTTTCTATGGATCTGACTACATTGAATATATCGTATCAATAGAAGCACACAATATAAAGCCTTTTGTGTCTGGCTTCTTTTACATAGAATAATGTTTACAAAGTTAATAGATGTTGTATCACATATCAGTATTACATTCCTTATGGCTGAATAATATTCCATTGTATGGATAAACCACATTTATTCATTCATCAGTGGCTGGACATTTGGGCTGCTTCTACTTTTTGGCTATTATGAATAATGCTGCTGTGTACATAATATATTTAATGTAAATAATTTAAAATTTAATATTAATATTTAATATGTAGAAGTTTGGTTAAACATGTTGCTAATTTTCCTGGTATTCTCTAGGAGTAGAATTGCTGAGTGATATGATAAATGTGCTCAACTTTTTAAGGAACTACCAAACTGTCTTTCCAAAGCATTTGTACCATTTGACATCCCCACCAGCAATGTATTCCAATGTCCCCATATCTTCTCCAACATTTGTTATTGTTTTTCTTTTATTTTCAAGTGTTATCTTATTGTAGTTTTAATTTGCATTTCCTTAATGATCAATGATGTTGAACATCTTTTCATGTGCTTATTGGCCACTTGGGTATTATGCCAAGTGAAATAAGTCAGAGAAACACAAATGTATTGTTTCATTTCTATATAGAATCTAAAAAAACAAATAAACAAAAAACAGAAATGGACTCCATTAATACAAAGAACTGATGGGGTGGGAGGGAAATAGGCAAAAGGAATGAAGAGGTACAAACTTGCAGTTATAAAATAAAGAAGTCAAGGAGATGGAAAGTACACCTAGGAAATATAAAGTGTTGTGTTAATGTCGTATGGTGATACATAGTGATCACACTTACCATGGTGTAGTATATAGAACTGCTGAATCACTATGTCATACACTGAAATTAATATAACATTATACATCAATTATATACCAAATAAACTTTAAAAAATAACTGGTCAGGAATTCTGGAGCTAAAAATACAAAAGTTAAATTGAAAAATTCATTAGAGGCGGTCAAACAGAGTCAAGTAGAGTCAAGCAGACTTGGACAGGTAGAAGAATCGGCAAACTTGAAGATTGCTGCAGGAGCAATTCTTATGTCACACAAAATAGACTTTAAAACCAAGACTCTTGATGGGAACACAAATTGATACCAACACTGTGAAAAACTGTATGGAGATTCCTCAAAAAAACTAAAAATACCATAGGACCCAGTAAGCCCCCTACTGGGTATTTACCTAAAGAAAATAAAAACACTAATCCAAAAATACATCTGCACTCGCATTTATTTCAGTATTGTTTAAAATATCCAAGATATGGAAGCACTCTAGATGTCTATCAATAGATGAATAAAGATGTGGTGTATCTATATATATGCAATGGAGTATTACTCAGCAATAAAAAGAAAAAAATCAGATCTTGCCATTTGCAACAACATGGATGGACCTAGTTGGTATCGTGTTAAGTGAAATAAGCCAGAGAGAGAAAGACAAATACAATATGATTTCGCATGCGGGTGGAATCTGAAACAAGACAGATGAAAAGCAAACAAAAAAAGCAGAAGCAGACCCCTAAGTACCAAGAATGAACACATGATTTCCACAAAGGAACAGGGCTGGGGGGTGGGAAAAAATGGGTAAAGGGGATTGGGAGGACAAGCTTCCATTTAGAGAAAAAATTAGCCATGGGAATTAAAGGCACAGCATAAGGGATATAGTCAGTGATATTGTAATACCATTGTATGGTGACAGATGGTAGCTACACTCATCGTGAGCACAGACTAACATTCAGAGTTGCTGAATCACCATGTTGTATACTGAAACTAATGAGACACTGTATGTTAACCATACTTCAATAAAAACAAACAAATAAATAATAAAAGAGGAAAAAGTAAGACATTCTCATACACATAGAAATGAAGAGTTCTACACCATTAGCCTGCTCTATAAAAAAATGGTCAAGGGTCCTTCAAATTGAGGGGTGCCTGGGTGGTGGCTCAGGTGGTTAAGCGACTGCCTTCGGCTCAGGTCATGATCCCGGAGACCTGGGATCGAGTCCCACATCGGGCTTCCTGCTCGGCGGGAAGCCTGCTTCTCTCTCTCTCACTCCCGCTGCTTGTGTTTTCTCTCTGGCTGTGTTTCTCTCTGTCAAATAAATAAAATCTTTAAAAAAAAAAAAAAAGGAGTCCTTCAAGTTGAAATGAAAGGGTGCTAGACAGTAACTTGAAGCCATATAAAAACATAAAGCCCTCCAGTAAAGATGAATACATGGGCAAATATTTTTTTAAGATTTATTTATTGATTTACTTGAAAGAGAGAGAGAGAGCACAGCAGGAAGAGGGACAGGAGGAGAGGGAGAAACAGACTCACTGCTAAGCAAACAGTCTGACATGAGGCTCAACCCCAGGGCCCCGGGATCATGACCTGAGCCAATGGCAGATGCTTAACTGACTGAGCCACCCAGGCACCCCTACATAGACAAATATAATAAAACAATATTATAATTTTGTTTTATACTTTTAATTTTCTATAATATTTAAAAGACAGGTGCACAAAAATAAGTATAAATCTATGTTAGTTGGTACACAATATGTAAAATGTAATATATGACATCAATAACACAGAGAGGGAGAGAGGATGAGTTTAAGGGGTTAGCTTTTTGCACGCAAGTGAAGTTAGGTTGGCAAGAATTTAAGACAGATTACCATAACTTTAGGATATTACATGTAATGCCCATGGTAACCACAAAGAAAATATATATAGCATACACACAAAAGGAAATAAGAGATGCAAAATGTGTTACTACAAAAATCACGTAGAAAGGAAGGCAGTAATGAAGGAAATGAGAGCCAAAGAAAGCTACAAGACATACAGAAAACAAGTACCAAAATGGCAAATATTCATACTTCCCTATCAGTAGTTATTTCAAATTGAATTCCCCAATCAAAAGATATAAAATTTGTAGAATGGATATTTTTAAAACAAACAGGATCCATCTATATGCTGTCTATAAGAGAAACATTTTATTTTTTTAAGTATTTTGTTTATTGAGAGAGAGAGATTGAGAGAGAGTATGAGAGGGGAGAAGGTCAGAGGGAGAAGCAAACTCCCCACAGAGCTGGGGGCCCGATGTGGGACTCGATCCCAGAACTCCAGGATCATGACCTGAGCTGAAGGCAGTGACTTAACCAACTGAGCCACCCAGGCACCCTATAAGAGACACATTTTAAATCTAAGGACACACATAGGTTGAAAATGAAAAGATGTTTTCATGCAAATGTAATCAAAAGACAGCAGAAAAATTAGACTTTAAGTCAGAACTGTTAGAAAGACAAAGAGGACATTATATAGTGACAAAAGGGTAAATTCAGTAATAATATATTTTAACTATAAATATATATGCACGAAGCAACCTAAGTGCCCATTGATGGATGGATGAAGAAAATGTGAGATACATCACCCTCAGATGCAAGCATGTGCACACATACCATGAAATGGAACATTATTCAGTCAAGCAAAGAATGGATATCTTGACATTTGACAACATGGATGAAACTGGAGGGCATTATGCTAAGTGAAATAAGTGGACCGATAAAGACAAATATCACGTGATCTCACAAGTGAAATCTAAAAAGACTGAAAGAAAATAAATAAAAAATAAACAGAAATAAACTTATAGATACAAATAAGAGACTGGTGTTTACCAGAGGCTTTGGGTGGAGAAAATGGGTGAAGAGGGTCAAAAGGTACAAGTTTAGTTATAAAATTTAAAAGTCATGGGATGTAATGTACAACATGGTGACTATTGTTAGTATTGTATTGTATATTTGCAAGTTGTTATGAGAGTAAATTTTAAAAGTTCTCAATGGATAAAGAAGATGTGGTCCATATATACAATGGAGCATTACGCCTCCATCAGAAAGGATGAATACCTAATTTTTGTATCAACATGCACAGGACTAGAGGAGATTATGCTGAGTGAAATAAGCCAAGCAGAGAAAGTCAATTATTGTATGCTTTCACTTACTTGTGGAACGTAAAGAGTAACGTGGAGGACATTAAAGAAAGGAAAGGATGTGTGAACTAGGGTAAATCAGAGAGGATAATGAAGCATTAGAGACTGGACTCTGAGAAACAGGATTTTGGAAGAGGAGGTGGGGGCATTCGTGAGCCTGCTGGTGGGTATTAAGGAGGGCATGTATTGCATGGAGCACTAGGTGTTACAGGTGCATAAACAATGAATCTTGGAACATTGAATAAATAAAATAAATCATTTAAAATTTTCAAAAAATTTTAAAGTTCTCAACAGAAGAAAAAATTATAACTATGCATGATGATGGATGTTAGCTAGATTTATTGTGGTGATCATTTTGCAATATATACAAATATAGAATCAGTATGTTGTACACTTAAAACTAATGTACAAAAAAACTCTAATGTACCATGTCAATTATAACTCAAAAAAATTATATATGCACCAAACATCAGCCCTCATGAGTGTATGAAACACTGACAGAATTGAATTGAGAAACAGATAGCTGTACAATCATAGTACAGACTTCAGTATCCCACTTTCTTTAAAAGTTTGTTCATTTATTTACTTATTTGACAGAGCAAGAGAACTAGCAGCAGAGGGAGAGTGGGAAGCAGACTCCCCACCAAGCAGGGAGCCTGATGTGGGACTCGATCCAACAACCCAGGATCGCAACCCAAGCCAAAGGCAGCCACCCAGCCAACTGAGCCAACTCAGGTGTCCCCAGTATACCACTTTCAATAATGGATAGGCCAGGCAAAGAGGTTATCAATTAAAAAGGAGAGAACTAGAGGTGTCTGGGTGGCTCAGTTGGTTGAGCGACTGCCCTCGGCTCAGGTCATGATCCCAGAGACCCAGGGTCGAGTCCCACATCAGGCTCTCTGCTCAGCCGGAAGCCTGCTTCTCCCTCTCTCACTCCCCCTGCTTGTGTTCCCTCTCTGGGTGTGTTTTTCTCTGTCAAATAATTTTTTTTAAAAGAGTAGAGAACTTGAACAACTCTGTTCAAGAGGAATTTGAGCTAACAGATACATACAGAACACTCCAACCAACAGCAACAACAATAGAATACATTTCTCTCAAGTCACATGAAACGTTCTCGAGGTTGGACCATACATAGACACAAAACTAGTCTTAATATAACATAAAAAGACTGAGATCATAAAAAGTATTTTTATTAGGTCACAAGGGAATGTAACTAGAAATCGACAGCAGAAAATAACTGAAAAACTCACTAATATGTGAGAATTTAAAAACATACTCTTTAAAAAACAAATGGGTCAAAGGGAAATTACAAAATATCTTGGGATAAATGAAAATGAAAATAAGCTCCAGGGGCACCTGGGTGGCTCAGTTGGTTAAGCGACTGCCTTCGGCTCAGGTCATGATCCCGGAGATCCGGTATCGAGTACCACATCGGGCTCCCTGCTTGTGTTCCCTCTCTCGCTGTGTTTCTCACTGTCAAATAAATAAAATCTTCAAAAAAAAAAAAAAAAAAAAAAAAAAAAAAAAAAAAAAAAAAAAAAAGAAAGAAAGAAAGAAAGAAAGAAAGAAAGAAAGAAAGAAAGAAAAGAAGCTCCAGTCATTGAGCCACCACCAAGCACCCAGCAGCCTCTCCTTTTGCCTCCTGGCTTCGGCATGCTCCATAGCCCCTTCCGCCTTCCCCCACTATCATCTTCCCCAGGCTGTTTCTACTGAAGAAAAGGGATCATATTTCTGCTTTCCAGAACCTCCCTTTACTGATGAAAGTAAGGGTGATGATATGCTTCCGTCTGGCACTGAGGATTATATCTGTATCAGAATTCAACAGGAAAATGGCAGGAAGACCCTTACTACTCTCTAAGGGATCACTGATGATTATGACAAAAATAAAGTAGTGAAGACAATTACAAAGAAATTTGTCAGCGATGGTATTGTAATTGAGCATCCAGAATATAAAGAAGAAATTCAGCTACAGGGTGGCCAGCACAAGAACATATGCTAGCTCCTTCTAGAGACGGGACTAGCTAAGGATGACCAGCGGAAGGCTCATGGATTTTAAGAGCTTCTGGCACATGAAAGCTTAAGTGAGAATTTCTTTGCAATGAGTAGAATTTCCCTTCCGTCCATTGTCACGGGTTTAAAAACTTCACAGCTTATAGGTTTGTAACACTTTGGGGTCTGCTTTTGACTTGGACTGATGTAGCTCTTTCTGGCAATAATCTGAAAGGAACCTGAAGTCCCTCATTTAAACAGAGGTCAAGCAGTAGGTGCCTGGCAGAGTCCAGCCTGAAACCATGCACTAAAGTGATGCTTCCATCAAGTTCACAGCCCAAAGATCAGAGGAAGCTATGTCTGGCCAGAAGCTCCTTGGCTTTCCCTCAGTTCAGAAAGTTACCACCTGATCAGCCCGTGGTGAAGCTGAGAGGACAGGATGGGGGAAGACCACAACAGCAGTTATGCTACTAGAAGGAGTTATTGGGAGAATATCCCTGGTGTCTCCAACGTGACCAGGTAGGCAGAGGTTAAAACAGCCACCTTTCCTCTGGTGAGGAGTGATAGGACATCTGACTTGCCACCAACGTCCTTTTGACCAGACACAGCCTAGCTAATCGATGTCCAAAAACCAAAATGTGAAAACAAACTTCTATCAGAGTTAAACTTTTGACAAAGAACAAACCTCAAACTTATTTAACAGTCATGTAGCTAGCTGTAGAGCTTGCAACTTACTACCAACAACTGCCCAATTCCATGTGAATATGCCAAAATTTACGGAATGCAATGAGAACAACGATAACAGGGAAATTTACTTGCCTGCTTACATTAAAATGCTTACATAGAAAAAGAGGAAAGGTTTCAAATCAATGACTTAAGTTTATACTTAAGGACTAGAAAAGCAAGAATGAAACAAAACAAAATCTAGCAGAAGGAAGGAAATACTAAAGACTAGGACAGAGATAAGTAAAATAGAAAATAGAAAAAGCAATAGAGAAAATTGAAACTAAGAGTTGGTTCTTTAAAAAGATCAACAAAATTGGCAAAACTTTGGTTAAATTGACAAAGAAAAATGAGGGAAGAACTAAATTAACTACAACAAAAATGAAAGAGGGGATGTTACTCCCAATTTTACAGAAATGAAAAGGATTATAAAAGAGTATCATAAATACTTGTATGCCAATAAATTAGATATAATGTACAAATTCCTAGAAATACAAAGTCTATCAGGATAGAATGATGAGGAAATAGAAAATCTAAATAGATCTATGACTAGTGAGGAGATTGAATAAGTAATCAAAAATATCCTGAAAAGAAAACCCAGGACCAGATGGCTTCCTAGTAAATTCTACCAAACATTTACGAAAGAATTAACACCAATCCTTTTCAAATTCTCCCAAAACATTGAAGAGGAACAGTTGCTAACTCATTCTATGAGGCAAGCATTACCTGGATACCAAAGCCAAACACAGAGACTACAAGAAAACTACAGACCAGGGGCCCCTGGGTGGCTCAGTTGGTTAAGCGACTGCCTTCGGCTCAGGTCATGATCCCAGAGACCCGGGATCAAGTCCCACATCAGGCTCCCTGCTCGGCGGGAAGCCTGCTTCTCCCTCTCTCACTCCCCTTGCTTGTGTTCCCTCTCTGGCTGTGTTTCTCTCTGTCAAATAAATAAAATCTTAAAAACAAAACAAAACAAAACAAAACTACAGACCACTGTCCCTAGTGATGTTGATGCAGAGTCTGCTAGCAAACTGAATTCCACAGCCTATTTAAAGGATTATGCACCACAATCAAGGGGTATCTATTTCTGATCTGAAAGTGGTATCTGTTTTTGGACTAAAAGATGGTCCAATATACAAAAATCAATCAATGTAATATACTACATTAACAGAATGAAGGAAGAACATCACATGATCATCTCAATTCATGCTGAAAAAGCATTTAACAGGGTGTCCGGGTGGTACTGTCAGTGGTGTCCAGCTCTTGGCTGCAGCTCAGGTCATGATCTCAGGTTCGTGAGACTGAGCCCCATGTCAGGCTCCATGCTCAATGTGGAGTTGGTTTGGGGTTCTCTCTCTGCCTCTGCCCCTCCTCACTGCTCATGCTCTGTCACTCTCTCTTAAATAAGTAAATATAGAAAATCTTCTAAAGAAAAAGAAAAAGTGGACGCCTGTGTGGCTCAGTTGCTTAAACAGCTGACTCTTGATCTTGGCTCAGGTATTGATCTCAGGGTTGTAAGTTGAAGCAGTAGGCACCACGCTGAGTGTGTAGCCTAATTTTTTTTTTAAGTGAATCCAATTTGAAAAGACATAAAATTAGTTCTGTTCACAGATGATATGATCTTACATGCAAAAAAAAATCATAAAGATTAAAAAAATATGCTAGAGGGGCGCCTGGGTAGCTGAGTTGGTTGGGCGACTGCCTTCGGCTCAGGTCATGATCCCGGAGATCTGGGATCGAGTCCCACATCAGGCTCCCTGCTCGGTGGGAAGCCTGCTTCTCCCTCTCTCACTCCCTTTACTTGTGTTCCCTCTCTGGCTGTGTTTCTCTCTGTCAAATAAATAAAATCTTAAAAAAAAAAAAAGCAAGATCCATTGATATGTTGTCTCCAAGAAACTCATTTCAGACCCAAAGACACCTCCCTATTTAAAGTGAGGGTGTGGAAAACAATTTACCATGCTAATGGACATCAAAAGAAAGCTGGAGTGTCAATCCTTATATCAGACAATTAAATTTTAAGTCAAAAACTATAATAAGAGATAAGGAAGGACACTATATCATATTTAAAGGGTCTGTCCAGTAAGAAGATCAAACAATTCTAAATCTCTATGTCCCTAACATGAGAGTAGCCAATTATATAAACAAATCAATAACTAAATCAAAGAAACGAAGTGACAATAATACAATAATAGTAGGGAACTTTAACAGCCCCCCCTCACTGAAATGGACAGAACATCTATGCAAAAGATCAACAAGGGAATAAAGGCTTTAAATGACACACTGGACCAGATGGGCATCACAGATAAGTTCAGAACATTCCATCCCAAAGCAACCAAATACACATTCTTCTCTAGTGCACATGGAACATTCTCCAGAATAGATCACATCCTAGGTCTCAACTGGTGCCAAAAGATTGGGATCATTCCCTGCATATTTTCAGACCACAATGTTCTGAAACTAAAACTTAACCAAAGAGGAAATTTGGAAAGAATGGAGGCTAAAGAGTACCCTACTAAAGAATGAATGAGTCAACCAGGAAGTTAAAGAAGAATTTTTAAAAATTCACAGAAACAAATAAAAATGAAAACACAACTGTTCAAAATCTTTGCAACACAGCAAAGGCAGTCCTGAGAGGAAAGTCTATAGCAATACAAGCCTTTCTCAAGAAACAAGAAAGATCTCAAGTACACGCCCTAACCCTACACCCAAAGGACCTGGAGAAAGAACAGCAAAGAAAGCCTAAACCCAGCAGGAGAAGAGAAATAATAAAGATCATAGCAGAAATCATTGAAATAGAAACCAAAAGAACAATAGAAAAAAATCAACGAAACTAGGAACTGGTTCTTTGAAAGAATTACCAAGATTGATAAACCCGTAACCAGACTTATCAAAAAGAGAAAGGACCCAAATTAATAAAATCATGACTGGAAGAGGAGAGATGGCAACCAATACCAAAGAAATACAAACAATTTTAAGAACATATTATGAGAAACTTACACCAGCAAATCTGACAATCTGGAAGAAATGGATGCATTCCTAGAGACCTATAAACTATCAAAACTGAACCAGGAAAAAATAGAAAGCCTGAAGAGACCCCATAATCACTAAGAATATTGAAGCAGTCATCAAAAATCTCCTTAAAAAAAATGAGAGCCCAGGGCCAGATGGCTTCCCAGGGGAATTCTACAAAACATTTAAAGAAGAATGAATACCTATTCTCCTAAAACTGTTCCAAAAAAAAAAAAAAAAAAAGAAATGGAAGGAAAACTTCAAAACTCATTTTATGAGACCAGCATTACCTT
Source organism: Spilogale gracilis (assembly GCA_004023965.1). Taxonomy (NCBI): domain Eukaryota; kingdom Metazoa; phylum Chordata; class Mammalia; order Carnivora; family Mephitidae; genus Spilogale; species Spilogale gracilis. The sequence continues at coordinate 56,551 of PITA01007655.1, forward strand.
GATCCCAAAACCAAAGACTCCATCAAAAAGGAAAATTATAGACCAATATCCATGATGAACACAGATGCAAAAATTCTCACCAAAATACTAGCCAATAGGATCCAACAGTACATTAAAAGGATTATTCACCACAACCAAATGGGATTTATTCCTGGGCTGCAAGGTGGTTCAACATCCACAAATCAATCAATATGATACAGTACATTAATAAAAGAAAGAACAAGAACCATATGATCCTTTCAAGGAAGGAATTTGACAAAGTACAGCATATTTTCTCCATCAAAACCCTTCACAGTGTAGGGATAGAGTGTACATACCTCAATATCATCAAAGCCATCTATGAAAAACCCACAGCAGATATCATTCTCAATGGGAAAAACTGAGAGTTTCCCCCCAAGGTCAGGAACACGGTAGGGCTGTCCACTATCAGCACTGCTATTTAACATAGTATTAGAAGTCCTAGCCTCAGCAATCAGACAGCAACAACAAAAAAATAAAACATATCCGAATCGGCAAAGAAGTCAAACTCTCACTCTTTGCAGATGATAAAATACTTATGTGAACAACCCAAAAGACTCCACTCCAGAATTGTTAGAACTCATATAGGAATTCAGTGAAGTGTCAGGATATAAAATCAATGCACAGAAATCAGTTGCATTTCTATACACCAACAGCAAGACAGAAGAAAGAGAAATTAAGGAGTTAATCCCATTTATAATTGCACCCAAAATCATAAGATACCTAGGAATAAACCTAACCAAAAAGGCAAAGAATCTGTACTCAGAAAACAAGGACTCATGAAAGAAATTAAGGAAGACACAAAGAAATGGAAAAATGTTCCATGCTTATTGATTGGAAGAACAAATGCTGTGAAAATGTCTATGCTACCTAAAACAAGCTACACTTTTAATGCAATCCCTATCAAAATGCCATCAATTTTTTCAAAGAAATGGAACACATAATCCTAAAATTTATATGAAACCAGAAAAGACCCCAAATAGCCAGAGGAATGTTGAAAAAGAAAACCAAAGTTGGCAGCATCACAATTCCAGACTTCAAGCTCTATTACAAAGCTGTAATCATTAAGACAGTATGGTACTGGCACAAAAACAGACACACAGATCAATGGAACAGAATAAAGAGCCCAGAAATGGACCTTCAACTCTATGGTCAATTCATCTTCGACAAAGCAGGAAAGAATGTCCAATGGAAAAAAGACAGTCTCTTCAACAAATGGTAGTGGGAAAATTGGACAGCCACATCCAGAAGAATGAAACTGGACCATTTCCTTACACCACACACAAAATAGACTAAAAATGGATGAAAGACCTCAGTGTGAGACAGAAACCCATCAAAATCCTTGAGGAAAACACAGACAGCAATCTCTTTGATCTCAGCCACAGCAACTTCTTCCTAGAAACATTGCCAAACATTCCCTTGCAAGGGCAACAGTGAACTATTGGGACTTCACCAAGATCAAAACCTTTTTCACAGCAAAGTAAACAGTCAACAAAACCAAAAGACAACCGATGGAATGGGAAAAGATATTAGCAAGTGTGACATATCAGATAAAGAACTAGTATCCAAAATCTATAAAAAAAATTTACCAACTCAACACCCAAAGAACAAATAATCCAATCAAGAAATGGGCAGAAGACTGAACAGACATTTCTCCAAAGAAGACATCCAAACAGCCAATAAACACATGAAAAAGTGCTCAACATACCTTGGCATCAGGGAAATACAAATCAAAACCACAGTGAGATACCACCTCACACAAGTCAGAATAGCTAAAATTAACAAGTCAGGAAATGAGAGATGTTGGCGAGGATGCAGGGAAAGGGGAACCCTCCTACACTGTTGGTGGGAGTGTACGCTCGTACAGCCACTCTGGAAAACAGTATGGAGATCCCTCAAAACATTGAAAATAGAGCTACCCTATGACTCAACAATCACACTACCAGGTATTTACCCTAAAGATACAAATGTAGTGATCCGAAGGGGCACATGTACCCAAATGTTTATAGCAGCAATGTCCACAATAGCCAAACTATTGAAAGAACCTAGGTGTCCGACAACCAATGAATGGATAAAGAAGATGTGAGAGATATAGATATAGATACATAGATACATACAAACAGACGCACACATGCAATGGAATACTACGCAGCCATCAAAAAAGAACAAAATGGGGTGCCTGGGTGACTCAGTGGATTAAAGCCTCTGCCTTCAGCTCAGGTCATGATCTCAGGGTCCTGGGATCAAGGCCCACCTTGGGCTCTCTGCTCAACAGGGATCCTGCTTCCTCCTCTCTCTCTTCATGCCTCTCTGCCTACTTGTGATCACTGTCAAATAAATAAACAGAATCTTTAAGTTAAAAAAAAAAGAATGAAATCCTGCCATTTGCAACAATGTGGATAGAACTGGAGAGTATTACACTAAGCAAAATCAGTCAGAGAAAGACAATTATGATATAATCTCTCTGATATGAGGACTTTGAGAGGCAGGGTGAGGGGTGGTGGGGAGTAGGGAGGAGAAAAAAATGAACCCAAATGTTACCAGGGAAGAAGACAAGCCATAAGAGACTCTTAATATCAGGAAACAAACTGAGGGAGGTGGGAGGAGGCATATGGTGGCTGGGTGATAGAAAAAATAAAAATTAATAAAAAAGGTTTTTAAAAAACCACAAAAATCAGTTGCATTTCTAGACACTAAAAATGATGAACAACAGGAAAATGAAATTACAAAAACAATTCCATTTATAATAACATCAAAAAGAATAAAATACTTAGGAATTAATTTAACCAAGGAAGTGAAATGCTTGTACATTGAAAATTGCAAAGCATTGCTGAAAGAAATTAAAGACATATATAAATGAAAATATATCCCATATTCATGGATTGGAAGATTTAATTTTATTAATATATCAACAGCACTCAAAGCAATTTACAGTTTCAACACAATCTCTATTAAAATCCTAAGAACACTTTTTGCAGAACTAGAAAAAACATCCTAAAATTCGTAGAAAATCTCAAGGGACCCTTAATAGCCAAAAACAATCTTGAAAAAGAAGAGAAAGATTGGAGGCCTCACATTCCTGATTTCAAAGCATATTACAAAGTTATAGTAATTAAAACAGTGTGGTGATGACAGACAGACAGACAGACATGTAGGCCAAAGGAATAGGAAAAGAGACCAGAAATAAACCCCCTTGTATATAGTTAAATGACTTTTTTTTAAAAGGTTTTATTTATTTATTTGACAGAGAGAAACACAGCCAGAGAAGGAACACAAGCAGAGGGACTGAGAGAGGGAGAAGCAGGAAGCCCGATGCGGGGCTCGATCCCAAGTCTCCAGGATCATGACCTGAGCCGAAGGCAGTCGCTCAACCAACTGAGCCACTCAGGTGCCCCTAGTTAAACGACTTTTGACAAAGGTGCCAAGATTATTCAATGGGGAACCCTTGTGCCTCAAAGATACTAACGACAGAGTGAAAATGCAGTCCATGGAGCAGGAGAATATATTTGCAAGCCATATGTCTGATAAGGAATATCTAAAATACATAAATAACTATCACAACTCTACAACACACACCAAAAAAAAAAAAAAAAACAACCAACTCAACTGCCAAAGGAGCAAAGGATGTGAATAGACATTTATCTGAAGACATGCAAATTACTAATAAGAACGTGACAAGATGCTTAATATCACTAGTCATTATAGAAATGTAAACCAAAACCCCAGTGAGATACTATTTCACACCATTAGGGTGGCTATGATAAAGTAAAATTTTAAAAACCCAGAAAATGGCAAGTGTTTATAATGTAGAAAAATTGGAACCCTTGTTGGTGGATGGAAAATAGTGCAGATTCTATGGAAACTAATATAATGGTTCCTCAAAAATTAAACATAAAATTATTGTGATCTGGCAATTTCACTTCTTGGTACTTCTCCAAAATAACTGAAAGCAAAGGCTCAGATACTTCTGCTCCCATGTTTGTCACAGCAACTAGTCACAGTGGCCAAAAAGTAGAAACAATCTAAGTGTTCATCAGCAGATGAATAGATAGAAAAATATATATATGGTAATTACAGGCAAAGGAAATAAAAAAATTAATGCCTTCAAAGCCTTCAAAAGGAAGAAAATTCTGACTCGTTACAATATGATAAAATTTAAAGGAATTTTGCTAGATGAAATAAGCCAAAAGGACAAATATTATATTATTTCACTAATATGAAATATCTAGAATAAGCACGTTTTATAAGACAGAAAGTAGAAGGGTGGTTTCCAGGGGTTGGAGGGTGGGAGGGTAATGGAGAGTTTTTGTTTAATGGAGATAGAGTTTCAGTTTGAGAAGATCAAATAGTTCTTGGAAATGGATGGCCATGGTTGTAGAACATTATAGCTGTGCTTACTGCCGTAGAAATGTACATTTAAAAATGGCTAAAATAGTAAATTTTATGTGATGTACATTTCACCCCAATAAACATTTAATTCTTTACCAAATCCAAAGTCATCTAGATTTTCTGTTCCTTCTAGAAGTTTTATACTTTTGTGTTTTACATTTAAGCCTGTGGTTGATTTAATGTCATGAAAGGTATGTTGTTTGTGTCTGTTCTTTTTTTTTTTTTTTTTTTGCATACTGACATCTAATTGTGCCAGCACCATTTGGTGAAAAGACAGTTATTACTCCATTGAATTGTCAGCCCTTGCTTCCTTATAAAAGATCAGTTGGCTGCATTTGATTGTATCTATTTCTGAGCTGTCTGTCCTGTTCCAATGATTTATACATTTATTCTTTTGACAAAACTATCTTTTGCTATTGTGATTATTGTAGTTTTATAGTCAGTCCTGAAAATGGGTACTGAGACCTCCAACTAAGATTTCTGCCTTTCCATACATATTTTAGAATCAGTTTGTTGATATCTACAAAATAGTTTATTGGGGTTTTCTTTGGGATGATGTTGAATGTATAGGTAAATTAACATATATATATATATATATATATATATATATATACACACACACACACACACACATCATAACAATACTGCATCTTCTATCCATGAACACGGAATATATATATTTGGATCTTTTTTTATTTATTCCATTAGAGTTCTGAAATTTTCCTTATATTGCTCTGTTTTAAATTATTTCATTTTTATTTAAAATCTAGTTAACAGAGTAAATCGGTTTCAAGTGTAGAATTTAGTGATTTATCACTTATGTATAACACTCAGTGCTCATCTCAAGTGCCCTTCTTAATATCCATCACCCATTTAGCCCATCTCCCCATCTCCCTCCATCAAACCTCTGTTTGTTCTCTATCATTGAGACTCTCTAATGGTTTGCTTCCCTCTCTTTTATTCCCTTCCCTTATTTTCATTTGTTTTGTTAAATTCCACATATGAGAGAAATCATATGGTGTTTTTCTTTCTGACTGATTTTGCTTAGCATAACACTCTCTAGCTGTCATTGCAAATGACAAGAATTCATTCTTTTGGTGGAGGAGTAATATTCCATTATATATATATGCATATACACACACCCCACACTTTCTTTATCCATTCATCAGTCAATGAACATTTGGGCTCTTTCCATAGTTTGGTTATTGTTGATAATGCTGCTATAAACATTGGGGTGCATGTGCCCCTTCAAATCAGTATTTTTGTATCCTTTGGATAGATACCTAATAGTGCAATTGCTGGGTCATAAGATAATTCTATTTTTTGAGGGACCTCCATCCCATTTTTCCAGAGTGGCTACACAAGTTTGCATTCCCACCAACAATGTAAGAGGGTTCTCCTTTCTCCACATCCTCATAAGCATCTGTTGTTTCCTGTGTTGTTGATTTTAGCCATCCTGACAGATATGAGGTGGAATATCATTGAGGTTTTTATTTGTATTTCCTTGATGATGAGTGGTGTTGAGCATTTTTCACGTGTCTGTTAACTATCTGTATGTCTTCTTTGGGAAAGTGTCCATTCGTGTCTTCTGCCCATTTCTTAACTGGATTGTTTATTTTGGGAGTATTTGATAAGTTCTTAACAGATTTTGGGTACTAAACCTTTATGAGATATGTCACTTGCAAATATCTTCTCCCATTCTGCAGATGACATAATACTCCATGTAGAAAACCTGAAAGACTCCACCAAAATAATTGCTAGAACTGATACACAACTTCAGCAAAGTTGCAGGATATAAAATCAACATACTGGGGCACCTAGGTAACTCAGTCCATTGAGTGTCTGCCTTCAGTTCAGATCATGATTCCAGGGTCTGGGATTGAGCCCCACATCAGGCTCCCTGCTCAACAGGGAGTCTGTTTCTCTTGCTCCCTCTGCCTCCCCTCCTCCCAGCTTGTGCTTGCTCTCTTACTCTCTCTCTCAAATAAAATCTTTTAACAAATCAATGTACAGAAATCTGTTACATTCCTATACATCAATAATGAAGCAGCAGAAAAAGAAATCAAGCAATCAATCCCATTTACAATTGCACCTAAAACCGTAAGATCCTGGAATAAGCCTAACCAAAGAAATAAAAGATCTGTATTCTAAAAATCATAGGACATTTAAGAAAGAAATTGTTGAGGATACAAAGAAATGGAAAAACATTTCATGCTCATGGATTGGAAGAACATACATTGTCAAAATGTTTATACTTCCCAAAATAATCCGCACATTTAATGTGATCCCTATCAAAATACCACCTATATAATTTACTCCAAAGATACAGATGTAGTGAAAGGAAGGGCCATATGTACCCCAGTGTTCACTGCAGCAATGGCCACAATCGCCAAACTGTGGAAAGAGCCAAGATGCCCTTCAACAGATGAAGGATAAAGAAGATATAGTACATATATACAATGGAATACTACGCCTCCAACAGAAAGGATAAATACCCAACTTTTGTAGCAACATGGACTGGATTGGAGGAGATTATGCAGCATGAAATAAGCCAAGCAGAGAAAGTCAAGTATCATATGGTTTCACTTACTTGTGGAGCATAAGGAGTAATATGGAGGACCGTAAGAGAAGGAAAGGAAATGGGAAGTAGGGTAAATCAGGGAGAGAGACGAAACATGAGAAGCTCTGGACTCAGAAACAAACTGAGGGTCGTGGAGGGAGGGGGTGAGGGAATGGGTGAGCCTGGTGGTGGGTACTGAGGGCACATATTGCATGGAGCACTGGGTGTGGGGCATAAACAATGAATCTTGGAACACTGAAAAAATAAAATAAAATAAATTTTTTAAAAATACCACCTATATAGATCTTATACATATTTTATCAGATATCAATTTTTGCATGCTACTTTAATTTTTTTAATTTTTTATTCCAAGTGTTTATTGTTAGTATATAGGAGAACAATTGACTTTTGTATACTAACCTTTTATCTTGAAACTTTGCTATACTTGTTTATTAGTTCCAGGAGTTCTTGGGGGAGGGGGAGGGGTGTTTTTTGGTTGGTTGATTCTTTGGGATTTCCTACACAATCATTTCTGTGGGAAAAAAATATGTTTTTTCCTTTTCAATCTGTATATTTTTTATTTCCTTTTCTTTTTCTATTACATGAATTAGGACTTCCAGTATAAGGGGAATGCAAATGGTAAAAGACAACATTCTTATCTTGTTCTCCATCTTAGGAGGAAAGTGTCCAGATTCTCAACATTAACCTTTGATGCTAACTGCACTGTTTGTTAAATAAGTCTTAATTTTTAGTGTAGCTTTAGGTTCACAACAAAAGTGAAGGCAAGGTATAGAGATTTCCCATATAGTCCCTGCCCCAACACAGGGAGGGCCTCCATCATCTCAACATTCCCAGTCAGAATGGTATCTTTTTTATCATTGGTGAGCCTACATTGACACATCATAATCACCCAAAGTCCATAGCTTACATTATGGTTCATTCTTGGTGTTGTACATCTGTAGGTTTGGACGAAAGTGTAATGATATATATCCATTACTGTAATATCATAGAGTATTTTCACTGCCCTGAAGATGCTCTGTAATCTACCTATTCATCACTTCCTATCCCTAACCCCTGCCAACAACTAAAATTTTTACTGTCTCCATAGTTTTGCCTTTCCCAGAATGTCATATAGCTGGAATCATACAATATACCATTTTTTAAATTGGTTTCTTTTACCTAATAATATCTATTTAAGGTTTCTCCATATATTTTCATAGCTCAATAGCTCATTATTTCTAGAACAGAATAATATTCCATTGCCCAGATGTACCACAATTTATTTATCCATTCACCTACTGAAGGACATCTGGGTTGCTTCCAAGCATTGGCAATCATAAAGCTGCTTGAAATATCCTATGCAGGTTTTTGTGGGGACATATTTTCAACTCCTATGGGTTAAATACCAAGGAACACAATTTCTGGATGGTATGGTAAGAGTTTGTTTAGTTTTGTGGGAAATGACCCAAATGTCTTTCAAAGTGGCTGTACCATTTTTCATTCCCACCAGCAGTGAGAATTTCTATGACTCCACATCCACCAGCATTTGGTTCCAGAGTTCCAGATCCAGTGTTCGAGATTTTGGCCATTCTAATGAGTGGTGGTATTTCACTATTGTTTTAATTTTTATCTTCCTGATAAGATATGACATAGAGCATCTTTTTCATATGCTTTTCATTTACCATCTATGTATTTTCTTTGGTGAGGTATTTCTTAAGAACTTTGGCCCATTTTTAATCCAGTTATTTGTTTTATTGTTGTTGATTTTTACAAGTTCTTTGTATATTTTGGTTAACAGTCCTTTATAAGTATGTCTTTTAAAATATGCTCTCCCAGTCTGTGGCTTGTCTTCTGATCCTCTTGACACTGTCGTTCACAAAGCAAAAGTTTTTCATTTCAATGCAGTCCAGCTTATCAACTATTTATTTCATGGATTGTGACTTTGGTGGTATATCTAAAAGAAAACCACCATACCCAAGATCACCTAGGTTTTCCCCTATGTTATCTTCTAGGAATTTAAGTTTTTCATTTTGTATGTAGGTCTGTGATCCATTTTGTGCAATTTTTATGAAAGGAGTGAGGTCTGTGTCTAGATTCATTTCTGGCATGTGGATGTCCAGCACCATTTCTTGAAAACTGTCTTTGTTCCATTGCATTACCTTTGCTCCTTTATAAAAGATCACTTGGCTGTGTTTATGTGGGTCTATTTCTGGGCTCTCTATTCTGTTCCATTATCTACTTATCTATGATTTCACCAACACCACATTGTCTTGATTACTGTAGATTTGTAGTAAGTCTTGAAGTCAGTCTTCCAACTTCATTTTTCTTAAATATTGTGTTGGCAATTCTGGGTCTTTTGTCTCTTTCCATATAAACTTTAGATTGGTAACATATACAAAATAACTTGCTGGTATTCTGACTGGGATTACAGGGACTCTATAAATCAAGTTGAGAATAACTGAAATCTTTTTTGTTTTATTTAAATTCAAGTCAGTTGGCACATGGTGTATTATTAATATGAGGGTAGAATTTAGTGATTCATCAATTGCCTGTAACACCCAGTGCTCATTATATCAAGTGCCCTCCTTAATGTCCATCACCCAGTTACCCCATCCCCCCACCACCTCCCCTCCAGCAACCCTCAGTTTCCTATAGCTGAGTCTCTTTTTTTTTTTTTTTTTTTTAAAGATTTTATTTATTTGACAGAGAGAAACACAGCCAGAGAGGGAACACAAGCAGGGGGAGTGAGAGAGGGAGAAGCAGGCTTCCCGCCGAGCAGGAAGCCCGATGTGGGGCTCGATCCCGGGTCTCCGGGATCATGTCCCGAGCCGAAGGCAGTGGCTTAACCAACTGAGCCACCCAGGCGCCGCCTATAGCTGAGTCTCTTATGGTTTGTCTCCCTCTCTGTTTTTATCTTATTTTTCCTTACTTTCCCCTATGTTCATCTGTTTTGTTTCTTGAAGTCCATGAGTGAAATCATATGGTATGTCTTTCTCTGGCTTATCTTGTTTAGCATAATACACCCTAGTTCCATCCACATCATTACAAATGACAAGATTTCATTCTTTTTGATGGCTGAGTTATATTCCATCATATATATATACACTACATCTTTATCCATTCATCTGTTGATGGACATCTGGACTCTTTCCATATTTTGGCTATTGTTGACATTGTCACTATAAATATCAGGGTTCGTGTGCCCCTTCAAATCATTATTTTTGTATCATTTGACTAAATACCTAGTAGTGCAATTGCTGGGTTGTAGGGTGGTTCTACTTTTAACTTTGTGAGGAACCTCCAAATTGTTTTCCAGGTGGCTACACAAGTGTGCATTGCTACCAACTGTGTAAGAGGCAGAAGAACTGACTTCTTGACAATACTGAGTCTTCCTATCCATGAATATGGAGTATCTCCTCATTTACTTAGGATATGCATCCATTTTTTATTTTTTGTTTTTAAGTAGACTCCATACCCAGCATGGAGCCCAGTGTGGAGTTTGAACTCACAATCTTGAGATCAAGACCTGAGCTGAGATCAAGAGTTGGACATTGAAACAGTGGAGCCACCCAGGCACCCCTGATGTGCATCAGTTTTGTGATTTTCTTCATGTAGATCTTATACATCTTTCTTTAGATTTATACCTAATTATTTCATTTGGGGCAGTATTAATGTAAATGGCAACATGTTTTAATTTCAAATTCTACTTGTTCAGTTCTGGTGAAATGGAAAGCAATTGATTTTTTAACCTTGTGTCCTATAACTTTGCCATAACTGCTTATTAATTCCAGGATTTTGTTCTTATTGATTCTTTTGGATTTTCTACCTAGACAGTCACATCACCTGCAGACAATGACTTTTTTTCCTCACATGCAGTACTTTTTTTCTAAGTCTACTTATTTGTCTGAGAGAGAGTGTGTACACAAGCAGAGGGAGTGGTGGGTAGAGGGAAAAGCAGACTCCCCACTGAGCAAAGAGCCTAATGCGGGACTCGATCCCAGGACCTCAGGATCATGACCCAAGCTGAAGGTAGACACTTAACTGACTGAGCCACCCAGGTGTCCCAGGGAATGACATTTTTATTTCTTCCTTCCCAATCTATCTTTTATTTCCTTGTGTTGTCTCATTGCACTAAATAGAACCTCCAGTGTGCTGTTGAAAAGGAGTGATGAGAGGAGGCATCCTTGCCTTGTTCCTGTCTTAGTGGGAAAGCTTCAAGTTTTTTGCTTGATGTTAACTTTAGGGGCTTTTAAAAAAAAATTGGGTAGATATTCTTTATTAAGCTGAAGATGTTCTCCTCCGTTCCCAGTTTACCAAGAGGTTTTATCCTGAATGGGTGTTGGGCTGGAAGGTTTTATCTATGTTCTTCCCCAAGTTAAGAAATTCCCTTCTATTATCAGTTTTCTGGCTTTTTCTCATGAATAGGTATTGGGTTTTTGTCAAATGCTTTTTCTCCATCAATTGATATGGCTATCTGATTTTTTTTTAAAGATTGTATTTATTTGACAGAGAGAAACACAGCCAGAGAGGGAACACAAGCAGGGGGAGTGAGAGAGGGAGAAGCAGGCTTCCTGCCGAGCAGGGAGCCCGATGTGGGGCTCGAACCCAGGTCCCCAGGATCGTGACCTGAGCCGAAGGCAGCCGCCCAACCAACTGAGCCACCCAGGCGCCCCGGCTATCTGATTTTTATTCCTTAGCCTATTGATGTTGGTGGATTATACTAATTAATTAAAAAGTTGAATCAGCCTGATATAGCTGGAATAAGTTCCACCTGGTTGGGGGACTGTTGGATTCAGTTTGCATCCATGCACATTAGAGATATCGCTCGATAGTTTTCTCTTCTTATAATTTTTTAATCTAGTTTTGGTATTAGGGTAGTGTTGGCCTCACGGAATGAATCAAAAATTGCTTCCTCTGCTTCTATTTTCTGGAAGAGATTGTGGAGAATTGGTATCATTTCTTCCTTAAATATTTGGTAGAACTCACCAGTGAAACCACCTTGGTCTGGTGCTTTCTTTCTTTCCTTTGAAATGTTATTTATTATTGCTTCAATTTCGCTAATTGTATAAGAAATTCAGATTACCTAATCTTTCCATGAGAGTTTTTTGTAATTTGTGTCCTTCAATGAATGGTCCATTTCATCTAAGCTATCAAGTTGTAAGCATTCTGTTACATTTTTAATCATTAGTGATGACCCTTCTTTCATTACTGATATTACAAATTTGTATGTAGGTTTCCCTTAGCTCAGCTTTATCAATTTTGTTGACATTTGCACAAGTTTCTGGCTTTGGTATTTTCTCTATTGCTTTCAATTTTATTGATTTCTGCTCTAATTTCTATTATTTCTTTTCTTCTGTTCATTTTGGCCTTTAACTGCTTTTCTTTTCCTAGCTCCCTGAAGTGAACACTTAGATTATTGATTTTAGATATTTTTTCTTTTCTAAAATATGCATTTAATGCTATTAAATTCTCTAAATACTGCTTTTGTTCCCTCCCCCCAATTTTTGATGGTTTAAGTTCATTCAGTTTCAGGTTTTTTTTTCTTTATTTCTTGTGATTTCTTAAACCAAAGATTATTTAGAAGTGTTTTGGTTTCCAAATATTGGGGGGTTTCCCTTTCTATTTTTAGAAATTAAACACTAGGGGTGCTTGGGTGGCTCAGTCAGTAAGCATCTGCCATGGGCTCAGGTCATGATCCCGGAGTCCCAGGGTCAAGCTCCGCATCCAGCTTCCTGCTTGGCGGGAGGTCTGCTTCTCCCTCTCTGACTCACCCTGCTTTTGTTCCCTCTCTGGCTATGTTTCTCTCTATCAAAAAAAATTTTTTTTAATTTTTTTAAAGTTTTAAAAAAAGAAATTAAGCACTGGCCTTAACATGCTACAAAGCTGTACTTTTTATCAAATAAGAACTAGAAATTACTTTCACGTGGCATGAATCTTGGAGCATTCATACTGCACAAGTTTTCCATTGAAAACTTTCTAAGAAAATGGCACTTAACTACCTCACACCAGATAACAGAGCAGAAGAAAAATGTCCATAAGACCCAAGAACACCTTCTATGTGCCACATACAACCCAGAGTGCTGTGGTCACAAAGGGGTTAGTCCAACATAATCATTAACTTCAAAAGACTGCTATTTCTACTTTATAGACAGTAATATTCCTACAGTTCAGCAAACCAGCCCTTGGCCTGGGTGAAGAAAAATGAGATTTTTCATGGCTTGTTTTCTTGAGTGAATTCTACTTTTCTCCTTACCACAGGAGGTTCCAAACAATAAGAAAAGTCAAAGTAAAGAAATTAGGAAAAGGAAGAAGAAATAGTTATAACATATTAAAAACAACAACAACAAAATGAGCCTCACCTTGATTACAAAAAAACTTGCTATAAACTTTCCAAGCAGGCTGAGTTTTTGGTCTTTAATTACAAGTACTGTATCAATACAGCAATGACAAGGAACTGCCTTCCCATGTCATGGCAGCTTTGGGTTTAATCCCATCATCAACATCATAAATAATTATTTCCTTACTATTGCTTTCTCCACTTCTTTATGAATTAGTAATAGACATTTCCATGAATTTGAAAATTTCACTCCCAATCTTGGATTCTACATTATAAATATGATTAATTAATAAGGAACTCCAATGCCACCTCCGGCTTTATCGCAACCCATACAAACTACATTTCCAAATCACCTACCTCCACATGATCTGTGGTACTCTTAATAACTGACATGTCAAGTTGATTTCAAAGTATTTAACCTTAGCTTCTTGTTTCCCAGACCAAAAATACACATCACATTCTCTGGTGATGTACATCCATACTGTACATCCATTCCTTATGGAAATCTTAAACTGAGGAGTTTTTGGAATCTTCTAGAAGCTACTAACCTTAAGATTCTTCAACACAATTTTTGGTTCCCAGCCCCTAAAATGATTTATCTTTTTTTAAAAAAATGTGTTTATTGGGTCATGCTGTAAATTGTATTTCATACTGAGTGATAGTAAAAATAAATGTTGAAGCCACTGACCTAATCTGACCCCATATTTTTCCTATCTGCATCTACCAGGACCCTTCTATTTTGGTTCAGGAGTAGCAGCAAAATGCATTTAACTTCCTCTGAATGTTCTGTTCACCTCTTGCTCAAAATGAAACCTAAAAACACAGGTCTCATAAACATAATTGTGGCAAAGTAGACGTCATTAAATGTCCTCTAAGCAGGAAACATTCTGCTTTATCTTGATCCTCATAGGACTTACATAAAGCAGCTATGTATTCATTTTTTGAAAATGTAGGCGTTTCTAAAGTTTGTCATATATATATAAAACTCAAAATTTGCTATTTTAACCATTTTTAGGTGTATAACCCAATGTCATTAATTACACACACAATGTTGTGCAATCACCACTATTTCTAAAATTTTTCCATTACCCCAAACTGAAACAGTACACATTAACCAATAATTCTTCACTCCCCACTTTACTCAGCCCCTGGGAAACTCTGACTCTATTTTTCTCTATGAATTTATCCATTCTAGATATTTCACGTAAGTGGAATCATACAGTATTTTTTCTGTGTCTGGCTTATTTCACTTAATGCAAAAAGTTTTCAAGGTTTGTCCACACTACGGCTTGTGTCAGGACCTCACGTCCTTTCGTGGCTGAGAAATACTCCATTGTACATACACACCACATAGTGTGTATCCATTCATCTGTTGATAGATATTTGGGTTATTTCCATCTTTTGGCTATTGAATAATACTGTGTGAGTCCCTGCTTTCAATTATTTGGAGCACATACCCTGAAGTCGAATTGCTGGATCATAAGGTGATTCTAGGCTTAGTTTTGTGAGGAACCATGAAATTGTTTTCCACTATACTGTACCATTTTACATTTCCACAAGCAATTCATGAGGGCTCCAATTTTTCCACACCTCACCAACACTTGTTATTTTCTGGGGGGTTTTATCTAATTTTTTTTTATTCTAGTCATTTTAGTGGGTATGGAATTGTATCTCCTTATGGCTTTGATTTGCATTCTTATATCTTCTTTGCAGAAATATCTACTCAAGTCCTCTCCCCACTTTTTAATTGGGTTGTTTTTTTTTAAGATTTTATTTATTTATTTTTTTGACACAGAGAAAGATCACAAGTAGGCAGAGAGGCAGGCAGAGAGAGAGGAGGAAGCAGGCTCCCTGCTGAGCAGAGAGCCCGATGCAGGCCTCAATCCCAGGACCCTGAGATCATGACCTGAGCCAAAGGCAGAGGCTCCAACCCACTGAGCCACCCAGGCACCGCATCTGGGTTGTCTTTTTTCTGTAAAATTGTAGGTGTTCTTTATATATTCTGGATGTTAGATCCTTATCAGATATATGGTTTGCAAAGTGTTCCCCCACCTTGGGTTGTTTTTTCACTTTTGTGACCATGTCCTTTGATTCACAAAAGTTTAATATTGTTGAAAGCCAATGTCTCTGTTTTTCTTTGTCATTTATGGTTTTAATATTATATCTAAGAATCCATTGCCAAATCCAAGATCATGAAGATTTACCCCTATGTTCTAAGAGTTTGGGGCTTTGGGGGATTTTGGCTTTTATATCGAGGTCTCTGTGTGATTTTCAGTGAATCTTTATATTTTTCAGTTTATGTTAAGTTAATCTTTATGCTTTGTAATTTTATATATGATGCGAGGTAGAAGTATGACTTCACTCCTTTACATCCGGGAATCCAGTTGTTCCGCACCATTTTTGGAAGTCTATTTCTTCCCCAATAAACAGACTTAGATTCCTTGTCAAACATTAACTGGCCATAGTTGTGTGGATTTGTTGTTTGGTTCCCTTAGGAGGCTGGAAACTCATTCCTTCTAAAGCCAAGTCCTTCCAGATTGGTTAAGCTCACATAGTTTTGTTTTGTTTCTTTAATTTAATTTTTTATTATGTTATGTTAGTCACCATACATCATTAGTTTTTGATATAGTGTTCCATGATGCATTGTTTGCGTATAACACCCAGTGCCCTGCGCAATCCATGCCCTCCTTAATATCCATCACCCAGCTCACACATCCTCCCACCCCCCCTTCTAAAACCCTTAATTTTTTCCCAGAGTCCATAGTTTCTCATGATTTGTCTCCCACTCTGATTTCCCCCCTTCATTTTTCCCTTCCTTCGCCTAATGTCCTCCCTGCTATTCCTTATGTTCTGCAAATAAGTGAAACCATATGATAATTGACTTTCTCTGTTTGACTTATTTCACTTAGTATAATCTCTTCCAGTCCCAACCATATTGATGCAAAAGTTGGGTATTCATCCTTTCTAATGGCTGAGTAATATTCCATTGTGTGTATGGACCATATCTTCTTTATCCATTCATCTGTTGAAGGGCACCTTCGCTCTTTCCACAGTTTGGCGATTGTGGCCATTGCTGCTATGAACACTGGGGTGCATATGGCCCTTATTTTCACTACATCTGTATCTTTGGGGTAAATACCTGATAGCACAAGTGCTGGGTCATAGGGTAGTTCTATTTTTAATTTTTTAAGGAACCTCCACACTATTTTCCAAAGTGGCTGAACCAATTTACATTCCCACCAACAGTGGAAGAGGGTTCCCCTTTCTCCACAACTTCCTCAGCATTTGTTGTTTCTTGCCTTGTCAATTTTGGCCATTCTAAGTGGTGTAATGTGGAATCTCAATGTGGTTTTGATTTGACTTTCCTTGATGGCTAATGATGATGAACACTTTTTCATGTGTCTGTCAGCCATTTGTATGTCTTCTTTGGAGAAGTGTCTTCTCATGTCTTCTGCCCATTTTTTCTACATAGTTTTTCTAAAATGGAGTTAAAAGCTGTCTTCCCTGGACCCTTCCCTGCTATTCTTTGTTCTTTCTTTGGGTCTACAGAGAATCTCTCCCCACTTTCTTTCCAAAACCCTGAGGGATTTGATAAATCATCTGTCATCTTCCTCTACTCTCATAGTCCCCCAGTCTACTTCCTCCCTGGAAGGAAGTTATGTTTATTTAGGACCTACTGTGTCCCAATCTCACGAATTCTCTCACTTCACACTCATCTACCCAGAGGGGTAAGTATAATTATTGATCATTTTATAGATGAGAAAACTGAGACTCCAAGATGCTAAGTGACCTGCCTGAGGTCATACCCCCAGACTCTGTATCCCAAGTATACCAGGTTAAATTTGTCATATTTTTCACTTTTTCTGCCAACGACACAGTTTGGAGTTTGTCTTATATATCTGAAGGATAGAGATACTGATAGCTGGTTACTCCCCAGCTAACAGAATTTTTTTTTTAACTGGCCGAGGAAAACATAGCTAGCAATGAGTCAAAATTGAGATTAGCGCCCAGGCTGCTAGATACAGGGGAACAGCCATATTATACTTCTCCTTCTTATGTGTGTGTTCTCGAGCAAGTCAGGCCACCTCTCTGAGCTTTCATTTCATCTGTACTATGTCTATAGATTATAAAATTGGAATTCCATTCAAGATAGCAAACCAGGTACACACTACAACCACCCCTCCCACCACTCCAAACCGTAGAAATGACAGGAAATCATAAACATGAACAAGAGAAAATAGCAGAGGTACCCAATGACAGGACCAAAGCCTCCCCGCACACCCATGGGAGGCTAGGACCAGTGCAGGGGCCGCTACTACACAAGGTCCAGAGTACATGCTCTCAAAAGGCCCTGACCAGGTGTGCTTGGGAGAAATATCCTGAAGCGACGGGTTCACAATCACTTAATGAGGCTCCCACAAACTCCCCAACTGCAAGAATCAAGAACAAGAGCCATCTAAAAAGGGTTTAACAACAAATATATTAAATGACTCAAAGGAAGGAGTAACTACCATAAATTAAGAGCAAGAGACTATGAAGCAAAAACTGGTGAGTAGAAAAGAGCTCAAATATAAAAAGTATAGTTACTAGAATAAAAATTCAATAGATACGGAAATAGAGACCCAGAACTGAGAAGGAATTTAACAATGTCACAACAGACTTTAGTGGCAGACATGGAACCGGAACCAAGGCCAAACTTGGGAGTTAGGTTCTCTGAGGAGAAGGGATGTCCTGTTTTTATATCCCACTTTCTCATCTCTCTCTTCTTTCTCTGAAGTGTAAGACTGGTGCTGAGCTAAACATCACAACTCCTTCCTAACTGAGGGGCAAGTTTTCTATTCCTTGACTGGGCAGAGTGAGACAATAAATTTCTCTTCAGGATGGAGAGCTAGCAGCCTCTCTACTCTCGAACTTAAACAGAATCTTGATGTCTGAACAGGATTTTGTTAAGTGAAGACTAGAAAAACAGCCAATGGAATTGTCTCTTACATATTTGTTATTAGATGCTGGGTTTGTGTTTTTTTTTAAAGATTTTATTTATGTGACAGAGAGAAACAGAGCTAGAGAGGGAACACAAGCAGAGGGAGTGAGAGAGGGAGAAGCAGGCCTCCCGCTGAGCAGGGAGCCTGGTGTCGGCTTGATCCTGAGACTCTGGGATCATGACCCAAGCCAAAGGCAGCCACTTAACTACTGAGCCACCCAGGTGCCCCTGGGTTTATGTCCTAACATCTCCAAGCCTCAGTTTCTTCATCTGTGAAATGTATTCCAGGGTCCCCACCATAGGCAAGTATTTTAAAAATTAAATGTAAAATTTTTAGAGGATTTTATTTATTTTAGAGAAAGCGAACAAGTACATACATGCACAAGCCGGGGGAGGGGTAAGGGGAGATAGAAAGAGAATCTCAAGCAAACTAGAGCCAGAGCTCAGCCTAGAGCCCAACACAGGGCTTAATCCCACAACCCTAAGATCATGAACTGAAATCCAGTCAGATGCTTAACCAACTGAGCCACCCAGGCACCCCAAGAATTAAATGGGAAATTTATGTAGCACGTCAGAATTTTCTCCCATGGAACAACTTTCTGGGGCTTCAAAATCCTGTCCTTTGGGCTCAAAGACACACCCAGATAAGGACAAAGAAATAAGCACATGGGATCCCAGGCAACAGAGAAGAAAAAAATTTAAAACTGTGAAGAAACTTAAAAGGAGAGGAAAAAAGATAAATCATAGGAGAATAGGAATATTGCCATATCACTTCCCACATGGCCAGAGGGCAGAGCTTTTCTTTTGGTCCTGAGATGAGGTACATTTTCTGGTGAGTGAGAGGCCTCATAACACTCATAGGCATATTTGAAAACACTGTTCAGCCATGCCACTTACAAGAAAAATGTTAATTTATCCATTTACATAATAAAGAAGTATTTTTCCCCACCTGAAATTTGGAAAGATTGGTATCCAGGAGGGCATAGATTGCATGGAGCACTGGGTGTTACACACAAACAATAAATCACGGAACACTACATCAAAAACTAATGAGGTACCGTATGGTGACTAACATGACACAATAAAAAAGAATAATAAATGATAAAACCCAATGCTAGGGGTTTCTGGTCCACGGTGGCAATATAGGGAGACCCTGAACTCATCTCCTCCATGGAGCATGCTAAATTACACCTATTCCTAGAACATTCTTCCTGAAAAACCGGGGGTCCACTGAACATCTTCTGCACAACAAAAGACCACCCAGAAAACAACAAGAGAGATGAAGCCATGGTAATGAACCTCACCGGCAAGGCTCACACTGCAGTGGGGAGGGATAGTACTGAGTGGCCAAGAACAGACACCTCCATCCTTCAGCACAGAAAAAAGACTGCCGTTGACAAGAACAGCTAGCATATTAAAGAGCCAGCTTGAATTCCACCGAATGGTGGAGGGGGAGAAGCTGCTATGTTCTCCAAGTGGGCAGGGCTGACAGACAGGATCTATAACCCCCGCCTACCCTGAAGCAGGCAAGGGCACAACCTGGCCAGTCTAACCAGCTTGCTGCCTCAGTGAACACTGGGCTTGCAGCTCACCCGGGCCCCAGCTGCCGCACTAGGTGGCCACAGGGCAGTATACACCAGGACACCCTTGGTTAGCATTCACTGCAACCCCAGCCTTTGAGCCAACATGACACATGTGCTAAGCGCCCTAGAACATTCCAAGCCCACACTACTTTGGCTTTAGATTGCTTGCTAGGGCACCTCCAGTGCAGAGTGATCTGGAACCTCTCTGTTGACATCTGCTTCATATCCAGCTGCCTTGTCAGGTGCCCACCATGCGGAGCACTCCGGAACACCCCGCCCACACCAGCCTGGGCTCCACTCATGCCACCGAAACACCCACTGTGCTAGACACCTTGGGGAACCATGGTGTGTAGCCAGTTCGGCTTCAGCTGTCCCTCTAGGGCAC
Organism: Spilogale gracilis; assembly: GCA_004023965.1. Classification (NCBI taxonomy): domain Eukaryota; kingdom Metazoa; phylum Chordata; class Mammalia; order Carnivora; family Mephitidae; genus Spilogale; species Spilogale gracilis. Next base: position 76,804 of record PITA01007655.1, read on the forward strand.
ATTCTGTGCAGACAGCCCAGGCACCAAAGCAGCCCTCCCCTATTTTAGCTTTCGCTGTCCTAAGCCCTGTGCAGAGAGCACCAAGACCTCCCAACTTGGACCCTTCCTCATCTCCAGCCACTCTCCAATGAGCCCTTTGGGTGTTTGTGCCAAGACCCTGGAACATCTCAGTTTACATCCTCTTTAGCTTCAGCTACTTTGTCAAGATGCCACCAGTACATAGAGCCCCAGATCCCCCCAGCATGTACCCACTTTAGTTTTAGCTATCCTGTGAGGGTACCTCTGCACAGAGAGCTCAGAGACCCCCTGGCCCACATACCACCTCAGCTCCAACCGCCTTGCCAGGGTGCCCTGGGGTATACCAAGTTGCCTTTATTTCAGCTTTAGCTACCTATCAGGGTGCCCTCCACACATAGACTTGGACATTCTGGCCTGCGTCCTCTTCACCTTCGGCTGTCTTAACAGGGTGTCTGCTTCATGGAAAACCCCAGGATCCCCATCCCACAGTAGTCACAGCTCCAGTCAACCAGCGAAGTCTGCCAACCACACACAGTATGCATAAGGGACAACCATACACAAGCCCACCTCTTCAAGGTTGTTTGGTTTTTTTTTTAAGATTTTATTTATTTGACAGAGAGAGAGATCACAAGTAGGCAGAGAGGTAGGCAGAGAGAGAGGAGGAAGCAGGCTTCCTGCTGAGCAGAGAGCGTGATGTGGGCCTCGATCCCAGGACCCTGAGATCATGACCTGAGCCAAAGGCAAAGGCTTTTCTTTTTTTTTTTTTTTTAAGATTTTATTTATTTATTTGACAGAGAGAAACACAGCTAGAGAGGGAACACAAGCAGGGGGAGTGAGAGAGGGAGAAGCAGGCTTCCCACCGAGCAGAAAGCCCGATGTGGGGCTTGATCCCGGGTTTCCAGGATCATGACCTGAGCCAAAGGCAGTCACTTAACCCACTGAGCCACCCAGGCGCCCCAAAGGCAAAGGCTTTAACCCAAGAGCCACCCAGGTGTCTCACCTCTTCAAGTTTAAAAGAAGTTAGTAACTGTTCCACCTAATCCATAGAAACAAACACAGAAAGTCAAGCAAAATAGGAGACAAAGGAATATTCTCCCAAAGAAATAACAAGAAAAAACTCAGAAAAACTAAGTGAAACAGACATAAGCAATATGCCTCATAAAGAATTGAAAATAATGATAATAAATATACTCACTGGGCTAGAAGGCAGGAAAAACTCAGTGAGATTTTCAATAAAGAGATATAAAATTCTAAAAAAAAAAAAAAAAAAAAAGGGAACCAGAGCTCATGAATACAAAACTGAAATAAAAACACACTAGAGGGGGACAGCTGGGTGACTCAGTTGGTTAAGCATCTGCTTTTGGCTCAGGTCATGATCCTGGGGTCCTGGAATCAGGCCCGTATTGGGCTCCTGGCTCTGTAGGGAGTCTGTTTCTCCCTCTCCCTCTGCCCCTCTCCTCTAAACATTCTAATAATTTTTTTAATGTTTAATTTATAAAACATACTAGAGGAAATCAACAGTCCACTAGTGGATGGATTAGCAATCTGGAATACAGGGTAATGGAAAGCACCCATGCTGGAAAAAAAGAAGAAAAGAAAGAAAGAAGAAAAAAAGAAAAGGAAAGAAAAGAAAGAAAAATCACTCAATAAAACTGAGTCAGTAATCAAAAAATAAAGTAAAATAAAAGTCCAGGACCAGATGTCTTCATAGGTAAATTCTACCCAACTATTTCAGAAAATAGGGAAGGAAGGGAAGGAAGGGAAGGAAGGGAAGGAAGGGAAGGAAGGGAAGGAAGGGAAGGAAGGGAAGGAAGGGAAGGAAGGGAAGGAAGGGAAGGAAGGGAGAAAGAGAAAGAAAGAAGAGAGGAAAGGGGAAGAGGAGGAAGGAAGGAAGGAAAGAAGGAAGGAAGGAAGGAAGGAAGGAAGGAAAGAAAGAAAAGAGGAAGGAAGGGAGGGAGGAAAGAAAAGAGGAAGGAAGGAAGAGGAAAAAAGAGAGAAAGACAGAAGATAAAAAAGAAAAAAGAAAGGAGAGGAAGGAAGGGAAAGAAGAGGAAGGAAGGAAAAAAGAGGAAGGGAGGGAATAAAGAAAGGAAAGGAAGGAGAAGAGAGAAAGAAAAAGGAAAAAAGAAAAAGGGAGGGAGGGGGATAAAAAAGAAGGGAAAGGAGGGAAGGGAAGATTTGTTTTTAAATGAGGATAGCTTAAGGGATCTCTTGGACAACACCAAGTGAATAAATATTCACATTATAGGGGTCATAGAAGAAGAGAGAAGGGGGACAGAAAACTTATTTGCAGAAATAACAGCTGAAAATGTCCCTAAGTAGAGAAGGAGATAGACATCCAAGTCCAAGAAGCATAGAGAGTTCTGAACAAGATGAATCCAAGGATGTCCACACCAGGACATATAATAATTAAAACATCAAAGTTTAAAGGTAGAGATTATGGGCGCCTGGGTGGCTTAGTTGGTTCAGCGACTGCCTTCGGCTCAGGTCATGATCCCGGAGACCAGGGATCGAGTCCCGCATCGGCCTCCCTGCTCGGCGGGAAGCCTGCTTCTCCCTCTCTTGCTCCCCCTGCTTGTGTTCCCGCTCTGGCTGTGTTTCTCTCTGTCAAGTAAACAAATAAAATCTTTAAAAAAGAAAAAAACAGATAAACATGGAGGGGAGAAGAGGGACAAAACAGGAAACAGGCTATTAATCATAGAGAACAAACTGGGGGTTACTGGAGGGCAGGTGAGGGGATGGATTAAACAGGTGATGAGTAAAAGAGGGGGCTTTTTATGTCGAGCACTAGGTGTTGTATATGTAAGTGATGATTCACTAAATTCTATACCTGAAACTAATATTACACTATATGTTAACTGTGATTTAAGTAAAAACTTGAAGGAAAACATACAAAAAAAAAAGACACCACCAAAAAGTACTAGAATAAATGAATTCAGTAAAATTGTAGCATACACAATACCCAGAGGTCAGTAACACTTCTATACACTAATAATGAAGTAGCAAAAGAGAAATTGAGAAAACAACTCTATTTATAATTGCACCAAAAAGAATAAAATACCTAGGAATAAACTTAGCCAAAGAGGTCCTCTAAAAACTATAAAACATTAATAAAAGAAATTGAAGAAGACACAAAGGAAAAGATATTCCCAGCTCATGGATTGGTAGAAGGGTTGAAGTAATATTGTTAGAAAGTCTGTGTTACCCCAAGCAATCTACAGATTCAATGCAATCTCTGTCGAAAATACCAACTGCATTTTTCACAAAAGTAGAATAATACTAAAATTTGTATGGAGCCACAAAAGACCCCAAATAGAAAAAAAAAAAAAAAAAAAAGCAGAAGGTATCACAATTCCAGATTTCAAGACATACCACAAAGCTGTAGTAATCAAAATAGTATGGCAATGGCACAAGAATAGGTGTATAGAGAGGGACATCAGTGACTCTGTTGGTTAAGCATCTGTCTTTAGCTCAGGTCATGATCCCAGGCTCCTGGGATCGAGTGCCGCCTCAGGCTCCCTGCCAAGCAGAGAGCCTGGTTCTCCCTTTCTCCCACTTGCATTTTCTCTCTCGCTCTCTCTCTCTCTCATATAAATAAAATCTTAAAAAAAAAAAAAAAAGAATAGATGCATAGATCAATGGAACAAAACAGATAGCCCAAAAATAAGCCCACACTTATATGGTCAATTAATCGATGACAAAGGAGGCAAGAATATACAATGGGAAAAAGACAATCTCTTCAATAAATGGTGCAGGGAAACTGGACAGCTACATGTAAAAGAATGAAACTGGACCATTTTCTAACACCATACACAAAAATAAACTCAACATGGATTAAAGACCTACTACATGTGAGATCTGAGACCATAACATTCCAAGAAGAGAAGAGAGTCAGTAATTTCTGACAATGGCCATAGCAACATTTTTCTAGATAGGTGTCCTCTGGTGAGAAAAACAAAAGCAAAATTAAGCTATTGAGATGCCACAGAAATGAAAAGTTTTTGCACAGTGAGGGAAACCATGAGCAAAACAAAAAGGCAGCCTAGTAAATAGGAGAAGATATTTGCAAATGGCATATGCAGTAAGGGATTAATATCCAAAATATATAACTTACACTACTCAATACCAAAAAGCACACAAATAATATTTTTAAATGGGCAGAGGGCGGGAACAGACATTTTTCCAAAGAAGACATCCAGATGACCAAAAGACACATGAAATGATGCTCAACATCACTCATCATCAGGGAAATGTAAATGAAAACTACGATGAGATATCTCACCTTACACCTGTCAAAACGGCTAAAGTCAAAATGGCAAGATATAATGAGTGCTGGTAAGAGTGTGGAGAAAAGGGAGCCCTCGGACATTATTGGTGGGAATGTAAACATTACTATGGAAAACAGTATGGGAGGTTCTTCTCAAAATTAATAACTGAAATGCCATATGATCCAGTAATTCCATGACTGGGTATTTACCCAAAGAAACCGAAAACATTAATTCAAAAAAATAGAGGCACTCCTGTGTTTATTGCAGCATTATTTACAATAGCCAAGATATGGAAGCAGTCAAAGTGTCCATCAATAGAAAAATGGGTAAGGAAGATGTGACACTGACACACACACACACACACACACCAGAATATTACACAGTCACAAAAAAAAAAGGTAAGATTATGCCATTCCTGGTAACATGGGTGGACGTAGAGGGTATACTGCTAAGTGAAATAAGTCAGACTGAGAAAGACAAGCAACATACGATTTCACGTACATGTGGAATCTTTTTTTTTTAAAGATTTTATTTATTCATTCATTCATTCATTCATTCATTCATTCATTTAACAGAGAGAAACACAACCAGAGAGGAAACACAAGCAGGGGGAGTGAGAGAGGGAGAAGCAGGTTCCTGCCGAGCAGGGAGCCCGATGTGGGACTCGATCCTGGGTCTCCAGGACCATGACCTGAGCCAAAAGCAGTCGCTCAACCAACTGAGCCACCCAGGGGCCCCTACATGTGGAATCTTTAAAAACAACAACAACAAATAAACAATACCAAAATCTAACCTGTAAACACAGAAAACAAACTAATGGTTGCCAGAGGGGGTGAGCGAAGGGGTGGGGGAAATAGGATGAATTGCTTCCTAGCAAGCTACTAGGAAATACAAAAGCAAAAGGCAGGGCCTGTCTCCCACAGGGGTCACTGCTCGGGGTTAGCCCTCTACTGGCCTCAGCAGCCCCATTCAAACACAACGTTCTAGTCACTCAAAACCTCTTTGAATGAAGGGGGAGAAATCAGAGGAGACAAGGCATGAGAGACTATGGACTCCAGGAAACAAACTGAGGGCTTCAGAGGGCAGGGGGTGGGGGAGATGGGTGAGCCCGGTGTGGGTATTAAGGAGGACACGTACTGCATGGAGCCCTGGGTATTATACACAAACAATGCATCATGGAACACTAGATCAAAAATTAATGATGTACCATACAGTGACTAACATAACACAATAAAATAATTACAATAAACATTTTTTGGTTTCCAGAAGCATCTTCTCTGACCTCCACACGCTGCTCCTTCGGCCTGGAACACTTTCTCCACCTCTTCCCCAGCTAAATCTCACTCACCCCACAGCAGATTCAGCTTACACATTACCTCCTACAGGAAGCCCACCAGACGACCCCTTCTCAACGAGGTCCAGAGCCTCCTGTGTCCCCGGATCCCTGTGGGCTTCCACCATCACTGGCAGTGTTTACTCTGGGTCTGTGTTCCCCAGGACACACATTTCCAGAATAGGCACATTGCAGCATTATACAGGAGGAGTAAAATCTCTTTGGGGAGAAAGAGGTGAGTTCTATGTAGTTTTGGGACCTTGAAGAATGAGGTAGAGATCCAGTTTGGGGTCAGAATTTGAAAGAACCTTCTAAGACTTCTACCTCACTAGCCTAAACTAGTACCAGATTTGAGGCACCGAGAGGCCTTGGCTTGGAGAACAGCGCCACCTTGTGGTACGTACGTGGAATAGCAATCCTTTCATTGGCTCCAACATTTATTGCCAACACATGTAGGGGTTCCCTTGTATTTGCCACTCAGTGGGGGATGATTTTTAATACCTCCTTCTCATAAAGTAAAATTATTTTCAGCAATAATAAAAGAAATGCAGACAGTGAAAATGTACTTCCTTTCTGATGGAAAACTCTATGTAAATTATTGTTCGGTCACTAACAAATTGTAGTAAAACTGAAATATCTGCAAACACTACAATTCAGGAAGCCACAAAATCTTGCCGTTGATGTAATATTTTTTCTTGATTTGTTCGTTAGCTTGAAAGCAATTTAAAAACAATGCTTGCAACTTTTTTGTTTTACCCTTACAATTAGTGTTTGTCTATTTTGAATCTAAATACAAGAAGATATTGTCTCCCAGGACTTGGAGACCTCCCCCCAATTCCAAACCAGTTCAAATTTACCCTCCAAACAAATGCACATAGCCGAGAATCTCGGTGTGTCCGGAGTTGAGGGTAAAACTGGGGTTCTCTGAATTAATTTTCGTATAGAGTATAATAGAGTGCATCCAAGAACATGCTAATATGAGGCTTACATATAAATTCTTAAATAACTTAACAGTGAGTGGTGAAATCAGAGTAGGGTCTGTACCTAATAATCCCAACGTCAAGTTCCTGACTCTAGAGTCTTCTCACCAGCATCACCCGCTGGGGCCCCACGCTCCCACTCCACGCAACAGATAGTTCCACAAAATTGGAACTGCCTCCCATAGTTCCACAAAGCAGCCATGGGATTTCTAAACCTCCACCAACAAAAAGAAAGAAAACTTGCCTTCCCAGAAGCTGCAGAAAATCTCTTTGCCTTTCCCTGGCTTGGAGCGGGTTCCACAGCTGCCCTCGAACCAGTGGCTAGAGAGTCAAGCCAGGGGAATAAGAACTGTGGAACTGGCAACTGTGGGCGGGGCCGATCACAGCTGAGGAAAGTGGAGCAAGTTAAGGAAAGAAACGAAGGAGCCTGGCTCCATTTCACTCGCCTCTTGGGTTCTGGGGAGTGCTCCCTTTGGCAGCACGTACACCAATTTTCCACGTGGGGAAACTGAGGCAGCAAGAGCCTGGGGACAGGACTTCTCAGTAGGATGGTGCTGGCACTTGGGACACTAGGTGAGGATCCCAGCTGTGACTGCCTGGGTCCAGGGAGGAAGGTGGGGCAGCTGCCTAGGGCGCTGGCTAATAGAATCACCTGAAGACACTTTAAAATGCACCAATTTGGGGGCGTGGGGTGGGAGGAGCGGTTGGCGTTAGAACCGCTCCAGGTGATGCTAAGATGTAACCAACATGGAAAGCGCCCACCTCATTCAATCCACAAAGACAGGGGGCAGAGGCCCAGGGGCGCCCCTGCCCGAGTTCCCCACTCTGCCATAGCTCCTCCCTCCTACAAAGATGTCTTCAGGGCAGAGAAGTGGGGAACCAGAGCCCCAGACCCTGGGGGGCACAGCCAAGAAAAGCCGTTTTCAGGCACTTCTCACTGACCCTTTCTAATGGTCCAGCCCCTTTCCTGGTCCCCCCTTCACCCCAGAAAAGATGAGGGACTCCAACAAGAGAGAAGCCGAGTTTATTACAATGATTGGGGTCTTGCCACCTGAGAGTTCCCTGAGCCTTCCCCTTCGGGGCCCAGAGGAAGGAGAGTCCTTACTATAAGGAACGCGCCCCCAACTCGGGGCTGCCCAGTAGATACCCGCCCAGGAGCTAGTTACACAATCCCACCCTGCCAGGACTTCCCTCCTCCCCCAGCCAGAGAGGACAGGTGACCCGGTGGGAAACACTAGATCCCTATGAACCTGAGGTCTCAGCTGCCTGCCTTACCATAGCCCAGCTGGTTTGGGGAGAGGAGGTGAGCTGACTCAGCCAAACTGGAGGTCCTAGAATGGGGGTGAAAGCTGGGCCATCACGGCTTGCAGGCCCCAGGCAGGCTGCAGCTCAGACAGAAGCAGCCTCAGTCCCCTTTCCACACCCTGGAGCGCCTTCCGACTTGCTTGCCACGCTGTAATAGTAGGTGCGCATGCGCTGCTCCACGGCCTGGAAATCTGGGCGGTCCTCCCACCTGTGGGGGTTGGGTAGATCCAGGCCACTGACTACATCCCCACAACCCAACTCCAGCTGGAGGGTAGACACACAGGCGGCTCAGAAAATCGGTTGTCAGGGTGGTGGAGTTCAGGGTGACGGAGAGGTTTCTTGAGTAGGAGAGGATTCGAATTCGGGTGTTGCTTTACCACGTAAGACAAGAGCTGCCCACATACAGGATGTTGGGGGAACCACCGGTTGAGTGTTAACTGGTGAAGACTTAGGGAACTGAATTCATTGGGTGTCGGGGTGACAACTATCAACGGAGGGGAGCTGGGATATTGCATGCTGAAGTGCTGCACTGTGTCAAGGGCAAGTGTATGGGTGCCCGGTGTGGGCTTATATGTGTGCAAGGCTGCTCTCCCTTACCTAGCAGAACATTGGAGCACTGACAGTGGGTTCAGCTAATGGGGAGTCAGGCTACTAAAGATGCTAGCCTCTTTCAGTATTGGGGTGCTTGGGTGTCCTGAGTATTTCCCAGTAGGGGCCAGGTTAACTCATGTTAGACAGACTGATCATTTATTAATCATAAATAGAGTGTCTTTTTAATCTGATGGCTTAGGTGTTTGGGTGTCAATGTCATAGGTGTTGGCCAGTGGAATAAGGGATGTTGGGGTAGGAAAGGAATCAATCAGAATATCCACGCATTGCATGGCTCAGTGTAGGACAATAGCTTTGGGGGGCGCATGTTGCCTATTTTCTCATGGGAAGTTGAAATGCTGATGATTTTAGGAATTGGGATGTTTCAAGTGTTGAGTGTGAACTCCAGACAGGGGTGGAGGTTTTGAATATATTGGGTGCTGTAGTGTTGGCCTCTGAGGGTAAAGAGGGGATGAATGTTGGATGGTGGGGGACTGAGGAATGAGACAGGAGTATTATCCCATGCCCTGACCACTAGGACCATATTTTGGGTAACAGAGTGCTGACTTGCTTGAGTATCGTAGGATCAATGTGTTGAGCGTTGGCTGGTGGGGAGCTGAGGTTTTAGATGCTGGAGCACTGGCTTTCTACCAGAGGTAGGGTGTCGTGGCGTTGGTCCCTTGGGGCACTCTAGAGTTAGTGTGTTGAGGCACTGAGCATAGGTGCAGGAAGTAAAGGTACCCAGTGTTGGAAAGGCTGTGAACTGGGCGAGTCTTGGGTGGGATGAGTTTTGGGCAACTGGGCACCACAACCTCCGACCTGGAGGCTGAGTGTCAGTTCAGCTGGGTACCCTTCCCACCCATTGGCACTCACTTGTAGATCCAGCAGTCACTCATGAGTGTGTACATTTCAGGCGGACACTCTGATGGGCACTCCATCCGCTTGCCCTGCTCAATGAAGGATATGACCTCCGGGCCCTTCATCTTCTGCTTGAGCCAGAGTCAAGTGCATTGTGAGTAACGGGAGCCACCTTGCCCCCACACCCCTTCCCACCCACCCACCTCTGCCCACACCTGCCTTGTAAGGCTTCTGGCCATAGGAGAAGGCTTCCCACATGGTGACCCCAAAGCTCCAGACATCACTGCGGCTGGAGAACTTGCGGAAGTTGAAGCACTCAGGTGCATACCACTTGAGCGGCCACTTCCCTGCTGAGCGGGCCTGAGAACAGGGAGATGCTGTTAGGGCAGGGCTCAGGGACTCGCCACTCACCAACCTCATCCACCAGGGTGGGGCTCACAGTGTAGTAGCTGTCGTCGGCACCCAGTGCCTTAGAGAGACCAAAGTCACTGATCTTGGCGTAGTGCCGGTTGACCAACAAGACATTGCGGGCTGCCAGGTCGCGGTGCACAAAGTTTTTCTCCTCCAGGTATTTCATCCCCATTGACACCTGGTGCAGCAGCTCGGCCACATTGCTGATGGGGATCTCCTCCCTGAGGTACAGGGGAAGGCAGGGTCAGCTGGGAGGGGACAGCCCAAGTTCCCAAGGGGGCAAAGCCCACTTCTCTGCCGACCATGTGTTCAGCAGATGCTTGCAGGACATCTGCTGTGTGCCAGGCACAGGGCTGGGGATATGGTGGGGAGGTGAACAAAAAGGGCAAAAAGCCCTCTGTCCTCATCTAGTCTCAAGGCTTTACATTTGTCCCACGTACTATGATTCCCAGACTTACAGGTTGGCCTGCGTCCTCTATATACCCTCAGGGGGTCTCATGGGCATCTCAAAAATCATAAAGACAAAGTTCCTGATTGTTCACACACACACACACACACACACACACACACACACACACAGCTGTCCCCATGGTCCACCTTCTTCTCCAGCAGCTACATCCTTTCACTTATTTGGGCCAGAAGCACTAGCCTTGCCATCAGCTCCTCTGTCTCATGCCCAGCTTCCGATCCGGCAGCTCTGCCTTTGGAACCCCTCCAGAATCCTCCTACCTCTCTCCACCTCTACTTCTGCCACCATGGCCCAGCCGTCATCGTCGTTAGCCTGAACCAGAAGTTAGCTTGGACCAGAACAGTCACCTCTGCCCTCAGCCCCCATGATTTTTCCCCCAAGAGAAGTCAGATATGGCCATGCCCCTGCTCAGAACCTCCCAGGGCTCCCACTTTTTACTTTTTACTTGGGTAAAAAGTTCAAGGTCTCCCCAAAGCCCACAAGGCCCTGCATGATCTTCCCCATCACCTCCCCACCCACATTAGCTCCCTCTCTTCTCTTCACACACTCTACTGCAGACACAGGGCCTTCTTCACAGTTCCTCCACTACCCTTGGTCCAAGCACCCCTCAGGGCCTTTGCACTGACTGTGCTCTCTACCCGGACCACTCTTCCCACAGCTGCCCTTGGCTGCCTCCTTTGGTTTACACAAACCTCACCTTCTCACTTTTCATCTCCCACCCCGCCACTCCCAGTTGTCTTTTTTATAGTACTTATTTTCCAATGTACTCCCTGTTGTATTATAATTATTCTTGAAAACCTCTCTTCCCTAACCAGAGCACAGGACAGAGATCTTTGTCTCTTTTGTTCACCAGTGAATCCCTAGAGCTGGTGACAGTGCCAGTTACAGAGAATTACCCAGTGGACACCTGTGGAATGACTGGGTGCAAATGCATGTGCGCCAGCAGGCACGGGAGGTGATGCGCACATGCCTGGCTGAGTGTAAAAGACTGTGTCTGTGCGGGTAAGAGCTGGAGGCATGAGGACATCTTGCTGTTAACCGCTCTGCCTTCTGGGTGTGAGTGTGGGCATCGGGGTGTGCAGGGGGCAGGAGTCATGTGAAGATAAGTGTGTGCTCATGGCTGGACGAGCGTGTGAGACCCACAAGCTCTGCGGGCCCAGCCTGCCCCGCGGCTCACTTCTTCCCGAGCAGGAACTTGTGCAGGGGTCCGCCGCCCGCCATCTCCATGACCAGCATGAGGGCCTCGGCCCGGCAGACGCCGATGAGCCGCACAATGTAGGGGTTGTCCAGCTGGTGCATGATCTGGGCCTCGCGCATCATCTCGTCTTTGTCTGTCTTCTCCGTGCTGTGCTTCAGCACCTTGATGGCCACGTCTATCTGCTTCCTGCCATGACACGGAAGCGGTCTGGGCCCCGCTCAGCCCCTCAAGCCCACCCGACGGGCCCCTCTTGTCTCCAGACGCGTGTGGCGGGTACTGTGGTTTGCCACCTAGCTCTCCGATCAGGGCCCAGGCACACACGTCCTCAGCCGCCACGACTGTCGGCTAGGCATGCTCACTACCAAGTTCCTCATGGAGAACAATCCCTCACTGAGCAAAATGCCTCAACATTACGCCCTCCCCAGGGGAGGCCTGTATCGGGGAGCCATGACTCAAGGGATGGGCGGGGCCTCTGTTTATCTGCAGCTCAGCCCGCCTCTCCCTGCCCCCAGCCTGCCTGTCCCACACTCTCAGGTGCCGCCCCTGAGCCCTCCCGGCTGCTCCCCTAGCCTGTGGTCTCCCGGCCCAGGGTCTGTCTCCCAGGCAGACTGATGCTGCTTCCTGGCTCCAGCCCCCAAGGCCATGGGAGGCCGCTCCTGTCCTCTGCGCTTCCCCCAACGGCGCTTCCCCAAGCCACGGCAGGGCGGCCATACTTGCGCATGCGGTAGACGCCCTGGCGTACGGAGCCGAAGTTGCCGCAGCCGAGTTCTATGTCAGCCATGAGGAGGTTCTCCCGCTTCAGGAAGAGCTTCTTGTCCTTGAGCTCCTCAGGGTCACTGTAGGGGCTCTCATACACACTCGTGTCCATGGGCATTGACTGCGCCTTCTCGGAGGCCACCAGGCGTGCTGGTCATACACACACACACACACACAAGCATGCACTCTCAAGTCAGGATGAGGGAGTGGGATGGGGGCGGGGCACCCACAAGGCGCGTGCCCCAGACAGCGGGGCACCATCCAGAGCACACCCAGGCACACGGGTACGTGTGCACTCGCATGTGCCCCTGGTCGCATCCGTGAGCTGGGAAGCCATGTCCAAGTGGACTCTAAAGGCAGGTGCGTCTACGTGCACGTGTAACCACGTGTGCCCCGTGTGCTCACACATATGCCCCCATGGGTACTTCCACCCGCGTCTCTGTGTATGATGGGGTCCAAAGGCGTGTTAGCATGAGTGACTGCTAGCAAGCCAGCTAGAGTGCACATGTCTGTGTGTGTGTGTTCCCTGTCATGTCCGTGCCTGCACCAACAGCCGTGTTTACTGGGGCTCTGGGATGAGCTTCTGCATGCACAAGGAATCATGTATGTTCTCTGCACACACATGAACAGGCTTGCATCTACACGTCAAACACATTAGCATCTACAGCAAGGCATTTCTGGAACACGGGCTCTAAAGCCCGCCTGCCTGGGCTCAGTCCTGGCTCCACTACGTCCTAACTGCAAGACCTCATTGAGTTCCCTGCCCTCCTTTCTCATATGCAAAATGAGAGTAATTGTCATGACTATGTCATCTGGCATGTCAGAAACATTCCAGAAGCGCAGACATGCGTGAGCATGAATGTGACTGGCACATGGTAGGTGCTAGGCAGATGTGTGTCTGTGGCCCAGATGCCCTCCCCTACATGTCCACGTGCAC
>PITA01007656.1:0-89879 GCA_004023965.1 Spilogale gracilis
TTTTCCGGCCTTTTTCAGATGTTTAGAAAGTCAGGTTGGAGCAAGATGTCTGCACCCAGACCTCCTTCCCAGGGAGAGCCCCTAATTAGCAACCCTCTGGAGGGTGGGGGGGGGGGCTGCACAGTCTCCCCCTTGGCTGCCTGTCACAGCCCAGCAATGCAAACACTGGTTTGATTTCTGTCCAAAGCCCCCACTTGTTGTTTGACTCCCACACCACAAAACCACAATTGATTTTGGGTCACACAACCTTGTCTCTGCCCAGGGAGTCTGTGACCCCCAGGCAGGCGGGATTGAGGTCCTGCGGCCCCGCACGTTCCGTGCAAGTCTGCAAAATTGCCTTCTCTGGGAGGTCCATGCCTGGCCCACGGGGCGGAGAGAAGCGGGAGAGAAAAACAGTGGAGGAAAGAAAGAGAAAAAAAAAAGTGGTGGAAAAATAGACTCCATGCTGTCGGCTCCGTGGTGTTCCCTCCCACCGCACCAGGCACTCTTTCTCTCTGCAGATCCCCGTTTTCCCGGCTGCAGCAGCGGAAAAATAGACTCCACGCTGCCCAGCTCTGCCGCATTTTCTGGCTCCGCACTGGGGCGCACTTTCTCTCCGCAGATCTATAACCCCAATTCCCCGGCTGCCCCTCAGGCACTCCGTTTCTGTTTGCTTTGAATCAGACTGTAGTCTGCTGTTGTTCCCCGAACACAGAGCACTTTCGTGCTGGGGTATTGGCTTCCAATTGGTCGCCTCTGTGGGCTTCCTCCCCCGTGCCCCTTGTCTGTGGGGGTAACCCTCCACTCTCACTTCTCTCTACCTCTTTGCCGATGGTTTTTGTCCCCCGTGGTGATCCAGAAGTGTGAAATATCACATTTCACGCTGATTTCATGGGTGCTCACAGTGTTCCGGTAGTGTTTTTTGCAGGAATTGAGCTCACTTCAGGGGCCTCCCCGAAATGGGATCACCTGGCCTTCCGCCATCTTCCCTTCCTCCCTCTAACATTTTGTTTCTACAACTGCAGTTTATACTACTACTCTAAACACCTGAAACCAAACATACTTATTCCTAATACAGAACCTGTACTCAAAATGTATTTAATTTGTGACATAATTTTCAGTAGAGAGGATATATCTCCCAACCTGGTTTCCAACTAAAGCTCAAAGCAGTACATACCCAAAGAGAATATTTAGAGAAGCATGTATGGATCATTGTCTAATAGATTAAAAATTACTTCATAGCAATGTAAATAAGAAAGCAGTAAACTTGGACCACATTATTTAAGGTCCCTCACCACAGTCATAGATTTGCTAAATAATTCATAAATTATTTACCAAGAAGATACCAAAATACTACAAATAATTTACAAACTGCTAAAATTTTGGTATAATGCCCTAGATTTTTATCAAGAGTCTAAATAGGAAAAATTATGCAAAACTATCATTGTAAATACCCTCTGTATATTTTGTTCAATGTCTCTTATATGCAATTTAAAAAACTGGTAACAAAAATGTTTCCTTTGAAGAAGCAAGCTATGTATTTTCCACGATAATAAGAGTTATGAAACCCGCCCTCCTTTCCTTATTATCAACTGCCAGGAATCTCTAAGCTAAGTGCGGGGTTTGATCACAGTTAATGTATTTGCTCCTGTGAGAGAATATTTTCTATCTATTTCAAAAAATCTTTCTCTCTTTATCCTAATAGCATTTTTGTATACACATATTTAATAAGCTACTCTGAAACGATTTTAGAAGCAAGTAGGTGATTTTTTAAGCTGTCTTTCTCAAAATTAAAGTTGTTGTAGTTGTTTCCCTGTGAGCTAATACTGAAGCTCTGTAAAAACCATAAACACTAATTTGAAGAGAATCTTTAGTGATAATTTTTAAATCTCATTTACTCTCATCATATCAACTAAACAAGAGGAAAGGAATGGAAGAAGTAGCTATGGTCTGCTCTCCATATTTATATGTTCCACTGGACCTCCAATAATGGTTTACCATATAGTTTGAGACTTGAGTAGTGCACAGGTGGATAGTCCTGATGCCAGGACTGTACTAGAAATGCCTCACCCCTCTACCACATGGTATGGAGACTGTTTCTGTCCTGTGAATTAAATTAAAAAGCTGTAGATATAGCTCATCTCAAAAAATGGTGATTTATATTTCTCTTCGTGTATTTGTGTGGATGCACTAAAGGACAAGGATAGACAAATAAATCAGGTTGTCTCTTGTCTTTGGGAAATAAATGAGAATTAACTTAATTTCTATGTATTTCTTGTACTTCTTCCTGTTTTAAGAAAAGAGTTGTGTCAAATAGGCCTGTTATCTCGATTTCTATAGCAGACCCTCTTAATATTGATTGCTTTACTTCTCTCCTCACTCCTTTGACCCACCTTAGATTGAAATTTTCATGATTATCTCTATTCTATCATGATATTTGCTTCTATTTCTATGTGTGAACACATCCATCTTCCCATCTAGATTTCTAGACTTGAAAATAAGAATGTGTATTTTTGTGTGCTTCTAGAATCTGGCTTTAATCTTTGTACACAGCAGTTCTTCAGCAAATACAGATAGATATCATCACTGTGTTAGGACAACTACAGAAGGATTTTGTTGAGTGGATCTTTCAATATAATCTTCCCTACTTGATATAAATGATGAAGCTGGCCTCATTTTTAAATTAGAAATAAAATACTGGCAGCAGTGAGCTGGAGCAGTTAGGAATGTCAACTGTCTGGGTCAATAATCCTGGCAAATTATTCACCTCTTCTCAATATCTTTGTCTATGAAAGGGGATAATAATTGGACACATCTCACAGGGTATAAAGACCATCAGTTAACACATCAGAGTACTTAGTGCTTGCATAAATTAAATGTTAGCAATGAAAATAAACAGGAAACACAGAAATTCTGACTGAGAAATCAAGAATGTCATGATTAAAAGAGTTACTTGTAGGAGAGAATTTGATATGTAGAATTCCATTAACAATTTTTAGATCTGTCTATAAATCTATAGGCATTGTGATACATCAACATGGATTATATGACTTTCCAGAAACAATTTTATTATATAAGACATTACAAACATTGAAAAAACATTGCCTAATAATTTTATCAGGAAAAATTCTTATTTTACTAATGACATAATTTTGGAAAATATTGTTTTAAAACTAATATAGAAAAATAACTTTTGCATGAGTTTTGTCCCCTTGGTGAGATTTATCCTAGAACACTTATTTTTTAAAATACTTTCATACTCATAGTTTGGACAACACTTAGATTCT
This sequence comes from Spilogale gracilis, assembly GCA_004023965.1. Classification (NCBI taxonomy): domain Eukaryota; kingdom Metazoa; phylum Chordata; class Mammalia; order Carnivora; family Mephitidae; genus Spilogale; species Spilogale gracilis. The sequence continues at coordinate 3,267 of PITA01007656.1, forward strand.
GAGGTAATCAACTATCTTAGATCACTTAGCCTCTAGGGTCTAGGATTGAATAACATATTAATCTCTCTTTTTTAAACCAAGTGAAATATGCATTTATGAAATGATACTGCTAATAATGACTATGCACACATAAGAAACACTCATCCATTTACTGGTCTACTACATGTTCTGATAATGCCCACGAAGGAAGAGCAACATATATTAAATACCATAATCAATAATTTTACTCTATGTCAAGGTCAGTCAGTCATAACTTATAAATTTAAGCAACTAACTATCTTCATGCCTGTATTTGGATCTTTATGCTTTCAATTTAAAGTAACTCTAGTTTCTGTTACAGATGTTCTCATTCCTATGAGAGAATTAGCATTCCTATGAGGAATTGCTAAGGAAAATAAAGAAAAACTAAGAAAAAATTTTTAAAAGAACTCTAAATCAAAGTTTTAAAACATTGATAAGCATTTATTTCAAAAATTCCATCTAAATATCCCTTTGATTGTTCTTTATAAACTCTATACTTTATTAATGACCTCAGCTTTTCTTTTTAAAAAAAATTAAAGATTTTATTTATTTATGTAAGAGAGAAAAGTAGGGTTGGTGGGGAAGAACAGAGAGGAAAGGAGAGGGACAAGCAGACTCCTGGCTGAGCCTGGAGCTCAATGCAGGGCTCGATTCCAGGATCCAAGCTCATGACTTGAGCCGAAACCGAGTGGGACATTCAATGGACTGAGCGACCCAGGTGCTCCACACTCAAACTTTTCTAGTTAACTAAATATTAGTCATTTTTGTGTATTAGATTTTTTTAATATAGACCTGTAAAATAAAAATAATTGTCAATTACCATAAAAAAGAATTTCTAAATTTACTTTTTGCCATTCCTACACATTCTGAGAATTAAAGACATCAATATAAATCTTGGTAGAGGAAACACAAGTTATTGCTTTATAATTCTTTGTACTTTTGTGTTTCTTAAAAATATTCACAATTTAAAGGGTTTTTTTTTTTTTAGCTTCTGGGGGGAAAAGAATATGATATTATAACTAAGAAATTCTTAGGGTTCCTGGGTGGCTCAGTTGGTTAAGCCACTGCCTTCAGTCCAAGTCATGATCCTGGAGTCCTGGGATTGAGTCCCACATCGGGCTCCCAGCTCCACGGGGAGTCTGCTTCTCCCTCTGACCTTCTCCCCTCTCATGCTCTCTCTCTGTCTCTCTCTCTCTCAAATAAAGAAATAAAATCTTAAAAAAAAAAAGAGAAATTCTTAAACAGCTGTAAACCTGTGCTATACATTAATTCTCATACAATTAAAGATTATGAGTTTTTTCTTTAGCATTTATTATTATCATTCATTTTAGTTTATATGTTAACTAAAAATGAAAATGGTCAGAAAGGAAATAACTTGATGACAATTTTAAACCTCACATTCATGAGGTTTTTTTTTTTAATATTTTACTTCATGCCAAGGAATTTAAGCCTTGACATTCACAATATACTTACTTCCTTATGAGCCTTCTATGGAGGAACCCTCAGTTAGATTTTATAACATTTAATATGGAGTTTGAATCATTGTCCCAACAGTCAAATTAGCATCTGAAATTTAGGCTGTACATTCCACACTGGCAATAGATATTCCCATATTTTAAAAGAATAATAATATTGTAATTTATTTTCTTTTAATGATTGAAGAGCATGCAAACTTGTGAGTTGGTGTGGAATTAATGACAGACTATCTTAATGTACATTTTTTAATTAAAGATTACAAAGGACTAGATGATTGTCAGATATCAAGGGAAATTAAGGGATTGATTCTGAAAGTCACTTAAATTAACAACAAACATAGTTTTCTTTTAAAATCTTTTTAATAGCTGGGTACTGCTGGATGAAAAATATCAAATACAAAAGAAAGTTTATTTTTCATATTAATATTAGAGATTGATACGGAATTCTAAAATAGCATGCTAATTTATCTCTATGAAATGTGAAGTGGACAGGCTTGATTAGAGAATTGATTAGTTAATTTCTTTAAATCTTTAGTTCTTTCTCACAAATATGCTAAAATCTAAAAGAAGGCTGGAGACAATAAGCTAGATATGTTTGAAGAGATTGACAATTTAAATGTGAATAGGGGTCTATCATTTGTTAACAAGGCAAATGACAGTAAGAAATATGACCAAAAATGTCAGGATTTATGAAAATATCTTAAAAATATACCATAAAGATATGTAAGATTGTAGACATACACATCTATGAAAATCATACATCTATGTTTTTGTTAAAAAAATACTACATATCAAAATGTGAAAGTTTAAAGGAAAATATTAGACATTTTTAAATATCTTATCAATAATGAAAAAGTAAAAATCATATATTCTATGTTATTTTCTTCTAGCATACTTGCCCCTTAAAATAAAGAATTTTAATTTCCACAGGTAAATTAAAAATCATGAACTAGAATCAAAATGTTGAGATATGTGTACTTATATGTATACTCAATCAATAATCATAATCATATACATATAATATACAATATGCATAATAAAATAGTCAATATATCCAATGTGGTGACAGTCTATTAAAAAAAAAAATCCTGTATAATAAGAAATGCTACCTATTCCCCAAACTGTGGGTAAATAGCAACAGCCTGTGGTCATTTCTGATGTTGCAGTTTTCATAACTACCCAGTTACTTTAAGTATAAACACAATATTTACTTTAAGCAATTTCTTTAAGGATTACTAACAGTATTGCCATATTCATTTATAAGTATTTCTTTAGTACCATCCTAACAAGTATGAAATGTTTCTCTGTCTTCCTTCCACAAAGCACCAGCTTGTAGAAATAAAATCTGGAACTAAAAAATTTGATTAGCTAGTCCTTTGCTACTGTGGAGAGGGTGGTTTGCAACCTTCCACCTGAAAACACAGCAACTTCCAAATCTTGCAGGCATTGACATACTCTGTGACCCAGTTTACTTCCTGAGTTGATAATAGGGATGATTCAAGTCTCACAGGTCTTGGTAAGGAGTTGAGATTGCAAAGTCAGGGCAAGGAGAAATCATTAGAAAGTATTAAGTGGGAGAGTGAGATGGCATTTTTAAAACACTCTGTTGGACTTTTGTGTGGATAAGTGTGGAGAGGTAAGTGTGAGGATGGGCAGTGAGGAATCTGTTGTAGTAGTTCAGATGAGAGATGAGGGTGGTTTCACCAAATGTATAGCAGCAAAGATGTGGAGCAAGATGGACAGATTCAGGAGATGCTGGAAATAGTGCCAAAGGGACTTTCTGATGGATTAAATGCTGGGCTAGGGAATTAAGGACAAATACTAAGTTTTTCACTTAGATAAGTATGTCATGAGATGAGGAAGGCTGAAGGACAAACAGGTTGGAATCAATCAAAAATTGTGCTTCAGACATGATAAACTGGAGCTCTCTTTTAACCCTGCCTGTGGAGACATGGGAGGTGATCAGAATCACAGATCTGGAGCTTGCAAGCTGAAGAAGTCCAGCAGGAGGTTATTCTTTGAAAGCTATCAACATGTAAATAACACTTACACTCTGAGCCTAGAGTCATTTCATTCATTTGCTTATCAAACAAATATTTATTAAGCACCTAATATGAACCTGGTATTGTTCTAAGTGTTAGGAATACAACACTGAAAAAAATTGAGATGGAAATCCTTGCCGTTATGGGGCTCACATTGTGTGAAAAGATCTCCTGGAAAGAAAATATAGATGGAAAGAAGAGAACCCAGGACGAGTCTCCAGGGTATTCCCACTTTGACAGAGTGACAGGGCGAAGAATCCACAGAGAACGGAGTGAAAAAGCTGCCAGGGAGGTAGGAGACAAACCAGAAAATTGTAGTGTCAGAGAAGCCAAGAGAAATAGTGATGCACCCCTTTAAATCCTTTTTTTAAACAACTGTTCACCTGTGCAAGTGTCTACTGAGGTGTGTAGAAAAATTAAAAATATAAAATGGTATTTTAATTAGATGATAAGAAGGTGTGTCCTAATGAAATGGCAGACAGAATCTGTATTCAAGTGGTTTGAGCCAAAAGTTGGGGGGGAGGGTATCAAAATGGAGGTTATAAGTATGGACCCTTAGTGAGTGTTACTATCAAGGGAAGTTGAGATTAGGCAAGCTGCTGGGAAACAAATGGGTAGATTTATGTATAGTGTCTGAAGGCCCTTACCAGAGAAAGTGGCACAAACTCAACATTCAATAAATACTACACATTATCGTTGATGATAAGTGACATTTAAATGTAATAGTTTGGATTAAAAAAATAATGTACTGGCAATAGGTTGTCACTGAGCCTGAAGAGTGATGAATTTTTCTACTGGAAGTCTTAAAATTAGTTCAGATTACATAAATATTGAATTTACAAATGAATAAATACAAAATAACAATACATGTATTGAATTGGCAATTTTTAAAGATATGATATTCAATATTGGTGAAAGTCCAAGGAAATGAATCTTAAACTCGGTTTGTAGGATTATAACCTTTGCAAAAGGAAATTTATATGTATCAAAAACCTTAAAAATGTGCTTAATATTTGTTTTGTTTATGTATTTTTAAAAAGATTTTTTAAAATTTATTCATTTGACAGAGAGAAGCACAACTAGAGAGGGAACACAAACAAGGGGAGTGAGGGAGGGAGAAGCAGGCCTCTCATTGAGCAGGGAGCCTGATGAAGGGCTCGATCTTGGGACTCTGGGATCACAACCCAAGCCAAAGACAAATGCTCAATGACTGAGCCACCCAGGTGCCCCTATTTTGTTTATTTGTGTGTGTGTGAATGTCATTATAGTGTATTTATGGAAGAGAAATTCTAAAGTTAGAGAAATACAAAACTCTGATATTGTAAAAAAGAAACTAGAAATATATACATTCTGTAAGAAGCATCTGATGGGGGGCTAGTCATATAAAAGTGGTGAAATATTCAACCATTCAGACTTTAGTTACCTCCAGGCTAATTGCTGTAAGCTTAATATTTAATGCTAGCCTTCAAGACCAGCCAGAGGTTTTGACAGGTGGGAATGCCGCTGTTCACCTTCTTACCGGGGTGAGCTTCTAGAAGCACAAACATGTGAGTGCCAGGCTCCAGACTGATTTTGCTTGTTTCCCCTATTTTCTGAAACAGTGCTAGGTTGGCCATATTCCTCAAGGTATTTAGTGGTTAGGAACTGATTTACCCCCAACAGCTCTTTGCTTCCCCCCCCCTCCCCGCCGTTTCAGAGCATTACAGTTCAAAACCAGGCTGCTTCTGCAGGGTTCAGAGAACCACACCACCATACCAGATAATTCTGATTTGTATAAAATTCGGTGGCTTGAGGACATAGCCCTTAAGCTGGCATATTAAGTGAAAGGTGGAATTTCCTTGCACAACCACAAAATCAGTTCATTGCCTTGGAATGAGGTGATTCTGACATGAAGGAGATTTGCTGATGATTCCTTAAAGCTGAAAAGTACAGAATTTTACTGGCTAAGACAGGACTCATTTCACAAAGCAGTGGTATAATATTTTATATTTAGCGCTTTACAAGATTTGAAATGTTTTATTATTTCATCGGAGGTTCAGAGTAATCTTCTCCGTCTTTAAAATATTGAGAAATTTAAATTCAAGGACACCATTCCCTATGTAATGAGATTCTGCTTCGTAAGATTCCCTTAACCTCTGTGGGCTTAATCCTAAACTGCGGCCCAATGCACGGCAGGAAGGCTATGAAGTGTGAGCGGGTATAAGGGAGTTGAGTCAATTTGCCCTTTAAAGGCCATAGGGAATACACCATCAAGGCTATCTTTGCACTAGCTGCTTCTTACATATGGCCCAGAGCATGCTTCCGGCACCAGTGTCTTTGGAAGAGGTGTGAAAAAACTTCTCTTTGAGTCCAGGAGAGTGGGCTGTTCAAATGCTCCTGGAGACAAAAGAAAGAATTGGTTCCAGTGCCTTTTTCAATCCTAACAGCTTTCACATGACACATTGGGAGTCATTTATACAGACTTGAATATACCCAAAAGCATTTCTCGCCAAGCCTTCCCACAGTCTACACGAGCCAATGCAGATCACTTTATTTAAAAAGGTTATATGTTATGTAAAACCCACACAACTAGCTGTCTTGGATTTTTCTCTTCCCCTACTTGGACTTCTGTGGGGTTTCCTCCATATTTTCCATCTCTAACTATAGACTAACTGATTTACTGTCACCCATAAAACAGTGTTCATTTTAGTAAGCCACCTTCCAAAGGTACCAGCCATTGGATGTTCTGCTCGGCTCCTCAATAAAACCTTACTGCTTAGAAGTCACTGCCCCTGCCAGTTGACAAGCAAACTACATTCAAAAGGATGCACTCCTGGGAATTCTTTATTGGCTAGTAAATCAAACCAATATACTATGCAGCTTATGTCCAAAATGTCACCTTTTTTCTGATAGGAGACTCTTAGGGTCATTTTTTAATCTCTTCCTTGACCTCTGGGTCCACTGTAACCTAAGCACCTGCCACAGGTGGATGCTTCAGTAGAATGTGTTTCCCTAGAAGTTCATACCAGCAGCTGGAAAGTCTGCCTTATAGGATTCAAAGGTAAAGACTCCACTCAGTGTGGTTTAGCAACAAAAGATACAATAAACTTCCCTGTTGACACCGGAGCGGGGACACTTGTTGCTGGTCATGTCTAGACCAAATGCCCTATTCCCATGAAAGACCCTTGAAAGGCACTCTTGCCTCCTATCTACACAGTGGAGAATAAGGTTTTATTTTCAATTATCTACTACTGTATCTACTATTTTAATTTTGCATGATGCCTTTCATTCTGTTGTGGTTAACAAATGGCTTAGTTTTTATCTTTTGTTCATATTGGCAAATATGGAGAGTTTTAAATAAGATTTACATGGATAATATTTAAGTTTGTATTCAAATTTCCATTAGTTAACATACAGTATAATATTTCTTTCAGTTGTATAGTTTCGTGATTCAACACTTAGAACACCTGGTGCTCATCATAAGCACACTGCCTTATCCCCATCACCTTTCACCCCCCCCCCACCTCCCCTCTGGTTACCGTCAATTTTGTCTCTTTAGAGCTTGTTTGTTCTTGGTTTTCCTCTTTCTTTTTTCCCCCTATGATTATGTGTTTTATTTAGTAAAAACCACATATGAGTCAAATCATATGACTGACTTATTTTGCTTAACATAATACTCTCTAGCTCCATCCACATTGTTGCAAATGGAAAGAGTTATTGCTTTTTTATGGCTGAGTAATATACAATTGTATATATATATATCACATCTCTTTAAATTTAGTTTTATTTACATTCAATTAATTAACATATAGTATATTATTAATTGCACCAAAAACTGTAAGATACCTAGGAATAAACTTAACCAAAGAGGTATAGGATCTGTACTCTGAAAACTACACAACACTCATGAAAGAAATTGAGGATAACACAAAGAAATGAAAAAATTTTCTATGCTCATGGATTGGAAGAATAAATGTTAAAATGTTTATGCTTCCCAGAGCAATGTATACATTCAATGCAATGCCTATCAAAATACCATCAGCGTTTTTCACAGAGCTGGAACAAATGATCCTAAAATTTGTATAAAACCAGAAAAGACCCCAAATAGCCAAAGGAAAGTTGAAAAAGAAAACCAAAGTTGGCAGCATCGCAATTCCAGACTTCAAGCTCCATTACAAAGCTATAATCATCAAGACAGTATGGTACTGACACAAAACAGACACATAGTTCAATGGAACAGAATGGAGAACTTAGAAATGGAACCTCCACTCTATGGTCACCTAATCAACAAAGCAGGAAATAATATCCAATGGGATAAAAAAACACTCTCTCCAACAAATGGTGTTAGGAAAATTAGCCACATGCAGAAGAATGAAACTGGACCATTTTCTTACAGTGTACACAAATATATATATATATATATATATATACCACATCTTTTTTATACATTTATCTGTTGATGGACATTTGGGCTCTTTTCATAATTTGGCTATTGTTGACAATGCTGATATAAACATGAGGGTGCATGTGTCCTTTCAAAACTGTACTTTTCTATCCTTTAGGCAAATAACTAGTAGTGCAATTGCTGGATAGTAGGGTACTTCTATTTTTAACTTTTTAAGGAACCTCCATGCTTTTCCAGTATGGCTTAGACTTTCCACTAATAGTGCAAGCAAGTTCTCCTTTCTCTACATCCTCACCAGCACCTGCTGTATCTTGTGTTGGTAATTTTAGCCATTGTGACAGGTATGAGGTGATACCTCATTGTAGTTTTGACTTGTATTTCCCTGATGGTGAGTGATGTTGAGCATCTTCTTATTCTTCTTTGGAGTGCTGTGTACTGATGTCTTCAACCCATTTTTTAACTGGATTATTTATTCTTTGGGTATTTAGCTTTGTAAGTTCTCTCTATATTTTAGAATATTAACCTTTGTTGACGTCATTTGTAAAAATCTTTTCCCATTCCATTCTGTATGTCGTGTTTTAGTTTTATCGTTTCCTTCACTGTGCAGAAGCTTTTTATTTTGATGAAGTGCCAACCATTTATTTTTGCTTTTGTTTCCCTTGCCTTAGGACATATCAAGAAAGAAGTTGCTATAGCCGATGTCAAAGAGGTTATTGCCTGTGTTCTCCTCCAGAATAGGATTTTTTATGGTTTCTAGTCTCGCATTTAGGTCTTTCATCCACTTCTAATTGATTTTTTTGTATGGTGTAAAAAAGTGGTCCAGTTTCATTCTTCTGCATGTTGCTGTTCAGTTTTCTCAACCATTTGTTGAAGAGATATTTTTCCATTAGATATTCTTGTCTGCTTTGCTGAAAATTAATTGCCCATACAGTTGTGAATTCATTTGTGGGTCTTCCATTTGTGGGACTTCCATTCTGTCCCATTGATCTACGTGTCTATTTTTGTGTCAGTACCATACTGTCTTGATCTCTACAGCTTTGTAATGTAGCTTGACATCCAAGCCTGCTTTGGCTATTCACAGTTAGGTGGATACTATTTTAGAGATGGGAGAGCACTCACTACAATGTTACAGCCCTGACCCATTTCACATATTTCAGTGAAATAGCAACAAGGGAAAACGTTTGCTGATGGGCATTTGTCACTCATTATCTTCAGCTTCTTTTATTTTCTCTGCTTTATAATATCATTTTTATTCTTCCTTGATTGAGCCTATATGATTTTTGTTAATATAAATTCTTTGGTTCAAATAATTCTACAATTACTGTCATGTAATTTCTGGCTCAGCTTGCTGGTTGACCTGCAACCTCATGTTTCAAATATGCAAATATAATTAAAATGCAATTCTTCCAACTTCAGAACATATAGCAAAGCCAGGTCTTTATAAATATAAATATTTTTAAGCCATTAAAGAGAAATATACACATATATTTATAACTTTTAATTATAACTTAAGAGTATAAATTTATATTTAAAGAGTAGAATTCAAGTTTTGTAAGTATAAATTAAATTTTATTTATAAATTAAGAGTACAAGTTCACATCTATGTGTGTGCATATTTTTTCTAGATTTTTTTCAATGCACACCTAATAAAATATGTATACATACTCAATTTCTAGACTTCATGTTTGAGTCTGCTACTAAGTGCAATGAGCAATTTTTTCAGATCAGTTTTTTTATTATTTATTCGCTAGAAATGAAAACAACATGAAATTATAATTTAATAGTGGATTGCCAATGCAATTATAAGTTATTTTCCCCAACCATCTCTATTTTTGGTAGATGATTAGTGCCCCGTGGGATCCAGAGACTTCTCTGATCGAGAGCTGTTTGTTTTCTGCATGCTGCAATTATATATTACACATACACCAATGATGAGTAGCCTCATGTGTTGGGATAAATATGTTATTATAAGTTCAAATGCTTAGATACTTTTTCGATGTTTATTTGAGCTGAGCAAAACATAGTGGTTTGAGTTCACAGGGGGCTTACATAAACCTTTTGGGGAAGAATTTCAGCTCAGAGGGGTTTGTAAGCAGATGGCATATGCAAGCAATCGCACTTCTCCTTGGTGGGAGGAATGGCATTCTCAGGGTATCAAAATAAGAGAGGGAGGTGCCATGACAAGTCTGTTCTGAGATTCTCCACCTGGGCTTTCCCCACAAAACAGAGATACTAAGCATAATTCCATAAGATAGCATGGAATCAGAACACAGTGCAGTGCTTCTCTCAATATCCATTCTCCCTCTGGGAGCCTTGGAAGCAAGGTGAATCATCCCACTGAACTCAGGTGAAATTTTGTGGAAATTTGATGAGATTATGTTTACAAATGTTAGAATCTAGCACTACCCATTACTTGTCCTTAAGGTGTGCCACGAATGGAACTACAAGCAAGAAAAAAATTTAAAGCAGGAATCAACTTTTATAATACTAGGACAAGCATCCAGTTCTCAAATGTACTAACCTCTGGAAAACCTAGGTTGGGATACATGTAAGAAAAGCCCTCTTTCCATCCATTCTCCATCTAAATCCTGGAAGGTTCATTCTGTTCATTGTTATATGAATACAAAACGGAAATGAGTAAACGAAAGTGAAAAGAAAGGGAGATAATCTGGCCATAAGGAAAACCTTAAATCAGTACAGTAAATGCACATAGTTGGGGTGAGCGGGGAGCAGAACAAAAGGAAACAAGAGAAAAAGAAAGGGAAGCGAAGGGAAGAGAAGGGTAGATGTGTCTTAATCTTATGATCCCACTTACTAGCAAATCTTTCTCAGTCAAAATCCTACAATCTGGCAGAAACCATAACAATGTTTCACCCTCTGAGAGAGGAAATGAAGGAAGAAATAGACACTGAGTGGGCCAGATAAGACATGTTTGTCCTCTCCTCCCCACCAAATCATTGTGTTTAAAGTCTAACCAGACTTCAGGTCATCCCCTCTACAATATACTACAACTACAATAGATGTCTGTGGAACAGAACGTGACACTCACATATGCTCTAGGACAGGTCTGTGTCTTGATCACTGAAACCACACAAACACAAAAAACTGACTCCTGTCAGTTTAGCTGAACTGAAGTAAACTTGTTTTAAAGATTTCACACCCTTACTTACCTAGCATGCCAACTCATAATAAATGTATATTTCAAAGGAATTCTTTTCCATCTTGATCAACATGGATCTACTCAGGATTATACAGAAGCCATATTGTGGCAAAGGAAAAAACAAAGGGCACTGTTATGTTCAAAGAATTTTTGTCTAAACTCACTTCGTATACACTGAAAGAATCCTGAAATGCAATACCTAAATAGAAAGATCATTTACATTTCCTTATGTCATACCATTTTCCTAGTGGCTGCTACTCCAAAACTGTGATCTTAACCTTGTTCTAGTCTTTTACATCCAATTCCCCAAAGAAAGCCATGAGTGTAACAAAGGCAATGGTGCTCATAGTTGGAGTTCTGTCATTTCCCCAGCGTATAGTTTACCCCATGATAATAAAGATGGTGAATATGTGAAAATTACTCTATAAGTGAATAAAACATGTTAAATCCTGAAAATGTGGGAGATATCCTTATTAAATCAATGGCCTATTTCCTGAAACCTGATAAAAGAAAAATTAAACTAATACCAATTCTAGTCATTTACGTCTGCTACTTACAATGTATGCCTAATTACTATGCTCTTCAATAAAGATTATATCTGATTAGAATACAAAACAATATTTAGGTATACACAAACTTACAGTGGGTTGTTCATACAGCAGACCATATTAAGTTTAAAAAGAAAGAATTTTAGCCTATTATCACAACCGAATGAAAGAGAGGATGGATAAATCCAAAGATGTTGCAAAGGAAAAATAAAGATTTGGTGACCTGGAAAATGGGTAAGTAGAAAGAAGAAGATCTCAAAGGCATATTGAAGACCTGAAAATCATTCAATCATTCAATATTTAAGCCATTCATTTATTAAACCATGGAATTTATTGTTTATACAATAAATATTATATATGATAAATACATAATATATAATAACTTCAGTATTTCTTATTTACTTATTTCATTGATATGACAGTTGTTTTATATTTCATAGCCACCAGCAGGAAAAAGACATACACAAGGACCAGTTTTCATGGTGCTTTTCCTCCAAAGTAGGGGCAGATGACTTAGTTTCTTCAATGGGAGGTAAACCAGAATGTAAGAAAATATTGTGGAAATTTGACTCAATTAAATGACAGAGTGACAGCCAGAGAAGTTATGATGAGGTGGCTCAGTGGGAGCCGATGTGACAACTAGATAAACGTGAAGAATTAAAACTGCCCTTTAGGATTACAGCAATATTGGGGGGGGGGGAACCTGATTTAAAACAAAACAAAACAAAACAAAAAACTGGGTTTCCTAACAGTAAATTTGTGTGGGATACTGGGCCTTAGAGCAAAGTATATTTTCCATATTTATTTTTTCCTTATGAAACATTTGGAACAGAAAACATGGGCTTTAGAGAAAAACAAATGAAACCTGATAGAGTTTTAGTTAATAATAATAACAATACTAATAATAACACGTGGAGTTTAATAGTGATGTACCAAAGTTGGTTCATTAGTTGTGGTAAACATACAAGTAAGATGCTAACGATAGAGGAAAGCAGGTGTAGGGAATTTGGAAACTCACTGTACTATTTTTGCAACTTTTTTGTAAATTTAAAACTACTCTAAAATAAAATGTTTAATTAAAGCAAAAAAAAAAGTACTTGCTAATACAGGCAAATTTCAAAACTGGTCTATGAGTTTAGATAATTTCTGAGCATATAAAGTAAATGTTCGATAAATGATAAACATTTTTATGCATGAGTACAATTACCAAAAAAACTTAAGTAAAACTTTTACATGATATAAAGAAAGTTTAAGAAATATTGACTTAAATAGTGACTGTTTGATAGCTGGTTTGAAGAAAGACAGTAGAAGCTATAGATTCTGGGAGACCACTTAGAAACCTTTTTGTCTTTCTGTACGTTGCTTTTTGTATGTATAAAATTCCCAAACTAACTACCGACCTCATTGGGTTTTGTGAGGAGTTTGTGAGTTGTTAAATGTAAATGTTAAATGTAAATTGAAAGGGGCTTGACATACAGAAAGAATTCAATAAATGTTATTATTATCTTTTTATTATCATCCCATCATATTGAGGTCTGCTGAAGGAAAGAATAATATTGACAAAATGAGATCAGGGGAACAGCAAAAAACATTGATTTGAGAGGAGAAGATGATCAGCTAAGAAAGAAATATCTAGTAGAGATTTGGCAACACAAGAAAACTTTCGAAAAAATCATTTAAATGAGAATAAATAAAATCTCTGATAATGCAGAAAAAGAAGAGAGTCAAAATTTCAGCCTTAAAAAAAACCCTCAACTAAGTGGCAGAACAAGATTCAGAAATTTATGAAGGAAAAGAAGAAAAATATAAAAAAAGAAGAACAAACCGGGCTATTGTTGTCCCAGAAGGTAAGAAAAAAAGAATTTATTTTAAAAAAAAAATGAAGGGGGCTCAGCCATACTGAAGACCTGAAGAGATCAAATAAAATGAGATCTAAGAAAGCAAAATGATTGACTCATGACCTGAAAAAAATACTGTGATTGTGGGAGAACCCAAAAAAGAATGGTTTTATTCACCATGAGTACTATTTTTGATAGTCTTCTACTCCATGAATGTAAGCTGCTCTAGGGCAAGGATTTTTATCTAATTTGTTCATTGATGTATACTATAGCCTGGTACAGAGTAGGCATTAAAAAATATTGGTGAATTGGGGTGCTTGGGTGGCTCACTCAGTTAAGCATCCCACTCTAGGTTTTGGCTCAGATCATGATCTCAGGGTTGTGATATGGAGCCAACACTGGGCTCTAAGTTCCATGGAAAGTCTGCTGAAGATTCTCTCCCTTGGCACTCTCCCTCTCTCTCTCAAATAAATAGATATATCTTTAAAATATATATATGGTGACTTAAGAAATAAAATAATTCTATTATTTTTAAAACAGCCTATGTTCCAATGTAACTGTTGTACTACAAAAAAATGGCTGTTGTCCAAAATTATTCTTTTTTTTCTTAAATAGGTACTTTTCTGCTAAATCTCTAGCTGGAAAATACCACAATAAAAGTAATTCAATACCTGTCTTTTTAAATTTGATTAGATCATAGCACATTTTACACTTGTTTCTGCTAAAAGCTGTATGACTTAATCTCTGATTTAGACTTATAAAAATAAATTTCCATCATTTTGACAAATAGCATTAATTTTTTAAAAGATAAAGGATAGACCAATATTAAATGTGATGTCTTTCTTTTCTTTGTTTACTGCTGTATTTTAAGTGTCAGAACAATACCTGGCACATAGTAGGTGCTCATTTTTTCTTTTCAATGGAATATTATGCTGTCATAAAAAAGAATGAAATCTTGCCATTTGCAATGACATGGATAAAGCTAGACAGTATTATGTTAAGTGAAATAAGTCAGAGAGAGACAAATACCATATGATATCATTCATATTTAGAATTTAAGAAACAAAACAAATGAACAAATGGAGAAGAAAGAACAGAGAGGGAGGCAAATGAAGAAATAGACTCTTAACTATAGAGTACACATTAATGGTAACCAGAGGGGAGGTGGGGCAGGGGCAGGTTAAATAGCCGATGGGATTAAGGAGACCACCTGCTGATGAGCACAGGGTGTTATAGGGAAGTGTTGTACACCTCAAATGAACAGTATATTGTATGTTAACTAACTTGAATTTAAATAAGAACTTCAGAAAAAATTTTCTAAAGTACTAGTTTTCTTTCTTTTTTTAAAAAAAATATTTTATTTATTCAAGAGAGAGTACAAGCAGGAGAAGCAGAAGGAGAGGGAGAAGCAGAGGGAAAGAGAGAAGCAGACTCCTCCCTGAGCAGGGAGACCAACATGGGGTTCTATTCCAGAACACTGGGATTGTGACATGAGCCAAAGGCAGATGCTTAACCGACTAAGCCACCCAGGTGCCCCATAAAGTACTAGTTTTCACTAAGACAAAAAAAATGGAACTAAGACTACAGAATTCCAAACTAGCAACAACACATCTTTCCCCCCCCCCACAAGGAAAAACATCCAACAACAAATATCACCATTAATTAAGTTTCAGCATTAATTACATTTAACTTTTTATCAAGAGGAATGACTATCTTATCTAGCACACCTAAAACTATAGTCCTACACATTTTTCTCTTTTGCTGCTTATTGTAGATTAAACTTTAAAATTTAGAGGCAAAGTTTCTGATTTAAAAAAAAAAATGGACTCTTGAGGTGATGAAGAACAAAACTATGCCAAAGTCAAATCTTGGTTGAAGATTAGGTTATCAATATTTCTTATGACAATAATGAAACTAAAGTCAAATATTTTATAGAAATAGGAGGAAAAAGAAATAGGATGTAAAACTTCCAAACCACTAAGAGATTTTTTTAAATGAGCAAAGTCAACACAATCATTCCATAGATGTCAAAATTAAATAAAAAACAAATAACAGGCAGAAAAGAAAGACAAAAAATAAGATGTTAAAAATAACATATAACAGAGGTTATATATACTGGGGTTATATATACTGAATGGACTAAAAAGCCCCTTCTAAAAAGCTAAACATGCAGTTAATATATATAATATATACTACTACATAATATATTAATTATATCATTATTATTAGTTAGTTATATTTATATAAAGTTATATTTAAATATAATTATATCGAGTAAACATATAAACAAAAAGGAAAAGTTATAAATGCTGATTTTTAGGACATAGTTAAAGTAAAATGACACAGAAGAATTGAAAATAAACAGAAAACTAAAAAGATACCAGAAATAAAAATAAAGCAAACTTGAAAATAATATATGAATACGTGCCCTGGCAGGAAGTTTTTAACACATTCAGTTCAGATAACTTGAAGAGAGTTTAACAAACTATCTGAAAAGGATGGTTAGGGTTTAGGAAAACCACCACCAGTTATAGCAGGAATTTATTACCATCCCTAGGTCTCAGTGGGTAAAGGGAGAAAGCTTATTACAGGAAGCCAGAGGCTATGTGACAGAAGCTGTGATTTTGTTCAAAACCTATAAGCATATGGCAACTCCATATGATGAAAGCAAGGAATAGGTATCCCAAATGCATTCTTCTCCCTCCTGGGATGTCCTGCCAGTGCAGGGGCACTTCTCTGATGAGAAGCCAGAGGGCAGGGGTATCTCTTCATGTGTATCGTCCAAACAAAAATTAGTGTGCGGAAGCAGAAGACAGTAAAGAGTGGAGGGTGGATGTGCAAGGAATGCATGAGATCTCCACCATGAACTGTCATAAAAAATAAGTAGAATTCAGAGCACCTGGGTGGCTCAGTCACTAAGTATCTGCCTTTGGCTCAAGTCATGACCCCACAGTCCTGGGATCGAGCCCCACATCAGGCTCCGCACTTGGCAGGAAGCCTCTTCTCCCTCTCTCACTCCCCCTGCCTGTATTCCCTCTCTATCTGTGCTTCTCTCTGTCAAATAAATAAAATCTTTTTAAAAGATAAGTAGAATTCAACTTAAAATCATTAAATGAAGAAAAGTAAGGGTGGATAAAAGTGGGTAGGTTAAAAATGTCAAAGATACATAGGAAGAACTTTTTATGTACCAATAAATGTATTGCTAAAATATATAAAATAAAAAACATCAACAATATAAGAATAATTTGATCAAACTCTGGCTGAGGAATGACATAGCTTAAAACCTGACATAACCAGAATTGATGGAATGATTGACAAATGGGCTTGGTAAACACAAGAGCTTTGCACTTAACTGAGAAACACACTTTTTCCTAAAGACTCTGAAAAAATTAGTCATCCACTAAGAAATAAAATAAGTCTCAGTAATTTCCAAAGAGAACATTTATAGAAACATTCTCTGATCACAATTGAATAACTAAAATTTACTAAGCACAAATTTTGCATTCTAGCATAATTCACATATGACTGTAAGGAATATGTTATTATTACTTCATTTCAGAAGTGATAAAATCTTAAAACTCAAGGAAAAACATACTGATTTTGAACTGCTGTAGAGGTAGTAAATAAAACCAAATATCAGCTATATATATATTCTTACAAGAGAATGAGGTGATAAAGATAATGAGGGGGAAAGATAGCACCAGAAGATAGTATGCATAATATATATTATAGCTACAGATTATGTATGTATATATGTGAGTATATATATATATATATGCATATGTGTGGAGGAGACTTTATATATATATATATATATATAAACAGAAGGAAACAGAAGGAAAAATCAAATAAAAAAAGGAATTTCTCTAAAGACTCAATTATTCAGATTGAAAGAGTACCAGGCAAAATGAAAGGAGAAACATGACTAAACACAACTTGTAAAAATTTCCTTTCTATTTCAAAGACTGTTAACCTTGTGAACTGATAAGTCTGAAACTATAAAAATCTAAGAATAATCATAAATATGTCTAACATCTAACCAGGTAGGAAAGATCTCAACTGGAAAGAAAATGGAAAAGTTACCTTCCACCTACCTTCTGAGTACTTTTCTGGACAAATCTACCCATGGGCTATGATCATGGCTTCCTTGGGGTCTCTTGTCAGTTGTTTCAGCACCAGTGTCATGGCCTATAAACAAAATCATTTGAGGTCAGTTACAATCTCTCTCTACATTTTTGTTAGCTATCTTTCAAAATGCATTGATATAGCTATTGACTTAGATCTTTGTGAAACTTTATGTTTGGAAATAAATTACAGAACAATGATCCAGTTTATGTTGAAAAAAGGAAAACCTATGCATTTCTGTGTGTATATCTTTGTGTGTGTGTGTGTGTGTGTGTGTGTGTGTGTGTGTGTGTGTGTGTGTAAGTAAAGAAAATGAAACTGGAAGGACAAAGGATAGAGTTAAGAGTGGTTACCAGAAGGACATTCAAAACTTCATGAAGATCCAACTACTGAGCTGAAGAATATTCCCAGCCTCGCCCAGAAAAACAGGAACAGACTGGTGTTCAGCAATCAACCAACATAATCATGCTTAAGTGAAAAAAGGGTCCAAAGGTACATGCAACTGTAATCAAACCAGGGTAACCTAATTGGAGGACATTTTGCCGTATAGACGAATTAAGTGGAAAATACCATTTAAAAGACTACCACATTCTCCAGACATCTTTATTTTATTTTTATTTATTTGGGAGAGCGGGAGCAAGTGGAGAAGCAGAGGGTGAGGGATAAGCAGATGCGGTGAGGAGCATAGACCCCTATGTGGGACTTGATCCCATGACCTGGACCAAAATCAAGAGTCAGACATTTAATAGACTGAGCCACTGAGGTGTCCCTCCAGATATGTTTCTTTTCCTTTTTTTTTTTTTCTTTTCTAAAGATTTTATTTATTTATTTCACAGAGAGAGATCACAAGTAGGCAGAGAGTCAGGCAGAGAGAGAGGAAGAAGCAGGCTCCCCACCGAGCAGAGAGCCCAATGCGGGCCTCGATCCCAGGACGCTGAGATCATGACCTGAGCTGAAGGCAGAGGCTTTAACCCACTGAGACACCCAGATGCCCTCCAGATATTGTTTCATGGCTTAAGTTTATTATAATAGCTTCAGAGATACATAAATATCTTTTAAATTTTTGGAATTTTTTTTACAACATTTTTGCCATGTCCATACACGTGTGGTTCAATCAGCAGTAGCAATTGTTCTGATTCCCTGTGGTTCTTTAAGATAGGCCACTGAGTTGTTGAGAGAGTTGTTATTTCTGAGTTCCTGCAGTTCACGTTGCTATCTAGAAAGTGATACATGTAAACAATCACATCTTACTCACTTTGAACCCATTCATAAAAACAGCATTTGCCTATTACGTGGCCTACTTTGACAATTTTGTGTTTTAGTTGTGCTATCAATGCATTTACTATTATTGAATGTCTTACTCAATGTTTCACAAATTCCTTGAGGGTAAGGATCAAGTTCTATTCATTGCTGCAATCTTAGTTCCTAAGATCTGCCTATTTATGGCCAGCATAGAAATAGAAAATAAATATTTTATGGGTTATAGAATGATGGATGGATGGATGGCTATATTCATATACAACCTTCACTTTATTTCATCAGAAGAATTTTGTTTATAGGATTTCTAGAGAGGTAGCTTGTATATAGCCTTTGTTAAAACCATTAGGCATTGTTCTCACTTCACAGTGTTAATATGCTATAATAAACAGTTTTTAAATCTCCCCACCTCCCCCTCCAAAAAAAAAAGTTAATCCAAGTGATTAACAAGTAAGCTTGCATGAAAAATACTGTATATTTCTACCTTTCTGGTCATGGTCAACCATTTTCATCGGTTCTTACAATTCCCCTTTCCTTTGTTCTCCAAAAGATTATTTCTCAATTTTTTTCTATCAAGGGTCATCAAACAATACTAAGATTTCATTTCAAAATGTGTTCTGAAATACATTTTACAATCCTCTAATCAACATTTCTATGAAGAAACAGTGTCTGGTATAATGTGTCTTTATTTGACCAATTCAAGATTGACAAGCCCCACAATGTAATAGAGAAACTCCTCCTCTAAAGCCTGTCGCTCCTAAGAAGCATTTACCAAAACCCTAAAATCATTTTTACTCTATTTCTGTATCATCAGCCCAGCTGCAGGTCAATCATCCTATGGCAGCTGTTGCTCACTGAATTAAACCAAAATGACATTAGTGAACAAAATTGAGCAAGCAAACCATAAAAATCCTAGAATGGAAGAGATTATTTTCATTGTGTTCTCAACCTGAGAAAAGAAGAGATGTTAGAGGAGCAGTTACATTAAAATTTTCACATTAAAAAATCCACTTCTAGCTACTTTGCTGTTTTCTTTTGGTCAAATGGTTTTAAATTGCCATTAAAAATCAGTAAAGAAATATTAAGAAGGAAAATCTCAATCTAAACTGAGATCTGTGAAATTAGCCTGACTCTCTATTGAAAATACCCTGCACCTGTTACATTTTGCCACTGGAACGGGATAAGCATTGTAACTAAATGGATTATGCTGCATTTTACTAGAAACAAATTACCCAATACTACCATTTATGAGTTAAGACTTCCTGTAAGAAAATAGTGCAGGAAAAAAGAAGGATTATTTCATATCTTTGAAGGGTGTTTTATCACACTGTGCAATTGCATGCAATTTAACACCTAAACTGCTTAAAGTGCAAATGATATCAACGAGTCCACCCTAAGGGCTTGGTAATAGTCCTGCGTTTGTGCTGCTAGAGTTGGTTTTGTCAGCACTTCCATTATAAGCCTGGTCTTTCAGGATTTTTTTCCACTCAACCATGAAAATTTGCTATACTTTACAACTTGGCATAGCAGGTTTTAGCTTAACAGCTCCTATTTTTCTTCTAGCTATTTTGTCCCCAAAAAAGTCAGTTGGCCATCTCTTCGTAAAGAAAAGAAGAAAAAGAAGAATTTATGCTATAAATTATAGAAGGTAAATTTCAAATTAATAGTTCAACTCGAGTTGTATCTAATCTCATTGGTGCTAAGGTAGTTTTGCCCCTGTAATCCCACCTCCATAAGAGGCTCCTAAAATATTTGGGGAACAAGAATCAGTTCTCTCCAGAGTAACTTCTGGCCTGGCAAGTTTTCCTCAGTCTATAAATACTGGAACTACAGTGGAGAAATACGAATATGTTTCATAAATGGCCAGGTAAATTTCAAGAGAGTTAAAACGGACAGGAGCAGAGACATGACAATTACGTCTAGTTACACACACATTTCCAAAAGAAAGCACCGTCAGTCTTAGGCCATTGGAAGCAAGGTCTACCAGTGTGGATGTTCCAACTTTTCTGATTTCTGCCACTTCTCCTGCAGAGAAAGAGCATTTCTCAAGTGCCCTTCTGGAGACATTCTCCCCATTCTTCACAAGAAATAATTTTTCATCCACAACCTCTAGTTTTCATAAAGGAACTACACTTTCGGTTCTTTTGTTGTCTTCTTGGTGACCTACAGCATAACCTCACCTGCGATAGCTCAGCAACCCCCTGCCGCCCCCACAGGGGAGTAGCTGTGGTCTCTTCTGGGTGACCATCTCCCCTAGAGCTTCCCTTTTATCTCCTTGGGCTTCCCTGCTTTTACTGTTCTCTTACATGCTTATATTCCAAAATTTCTTTCTTTGCTACTCCTTTCAGTAAATTTATAAAACAAACTCCATCTTGAAAAATAATTAACTCTTCCTTCAGTCCTCTGAAATCCTAAAAAATTTGATATTTATCCCAAATACTATACACATGTGTATTTATACATTTAATACATCCAGAATTTTAATTTAATATGCAATGAGGTAGGGATCTAGGTTCATTTTCTTCCAAATGGTTGCTAATTCTTCTCCAGACATTTGTTGGAAAAGCCTTACTTTCCCTAACCATTTGAAATCCTACACATCTATGTATTTACTTAGAACAAACCATATGTCTTTCAGTAAGGTTTTCAAGTCACACAAACACACACACATATTATGTATAATTAGAAGTATATGCTATATCATTCTTACAAAATTTATCCCTATGCATTTAATAGTTTCTGATGCAAAGATGATCAGAATCTTTGTTTATACTTTATTTTCTAACTAGTTTTCACTGGTCTGAATAAAAAAGCTATTGAGTTTTCTGTATCATGTATCCCATCAATATCCTATCACATATTCTAAATTCCATTTCACTTATTTTGTATACCAACTAAAAAACATGTAGTATGTTTTCTCTTGAAAAATTATTTCACTTTTGGGGAGGGTTTTAACCTTACTGCTTTAGCTGGAACCTCTAGGAATGGTAAATAATAGTGAATATGTTGTCTTAATACAGACATAAAAAGAAAGTATTCCATTTTTCACCATTTAATCTGATTCTAGATGTTTGATGTTTCTGATAAATATTCCATAACACTTAGGGTATATCTATGATTCCTATTTTACTTATAAAGAATTTATCAGAAATAACTGATTTTTTTCATATAGTTTTTGGCATCATTTTATATAATTCTGTGGGGGGGGGGTTGCCATCAGTTTGCTACTAGTACCATTAATTGCTAATGCTTATGAAGTTCTCACTGTGTGCTAGGCATAATGAAACACTTTATATGGATAAATTCATCAAGGTAAGTCATATCATTATCCCCAACTTTAACACCAGGAAGCTAATACATAAAGAGGTTAAAACAGATTTGAGTGAAATAATTAAGATATACAGCCACCCACACTCATAACCACTATAAATTATTCCTCTCCCATGTTGATTTATTTCCTAGAATTTAGCAATCCTTGGATTCCTGGAATCAGTCTTATTTTTTTAAAGGTTTTCCTTCTTTTTTTGAGAGAGACAGAGAGAGACAGAGTAGGAACAGGGACAGATAGAGAGGGAGAAACAGACTCCCTAGTGAGTAGGGAGCCTGACAGGGGGCTTGATCCTAGGAACCCAGGACCACAACCTGAGCCAAAAGCAGACACTTAACTGACTGAGCCACCTAGGTGCCCCTGGAATCAACCATATTTTATCATTATGCATTACTAATAAAACAAATGATTTGTAATATAGTACAGAATATAGTTATATAACTTACATTTTTTTTAAAGATTTTACTTATTTGACAGAGAGAAACACAGCCAGAGAAGGAACACAAGCAGGGGGAGTGAGAAAGGGAAAAGCAGGCTTCCTGCCGAGCAGGGAGCCTGATGTGGGACTCGATCCCAGGTCTCTGGGATCATGACCTGAGCCGAAGGCAGTCGCTCAACCAACTGAGCCACCTAGGCGCCCCTATAACTTACATTATTAATTCCACCTGAACAAATAGTTTGGTCTATAGTGTTTTGTATGAAAAGTAAATGTGTGAGATTTTACCATTCGTGATGTTTTACTTTTTCTAAAATGAATTGGGAAGCTCTTCACCTTTTCTATGCTCAGAAATAGTTTAAACAACATAGATATACTGGTTCCTTGGAAGTTAAATATAATATAAATATAAAATTATGTTGGCTCACAGCCTTATCTACTGATTTAACATTGAGCACATTTTAAATTTCTCCCACTACCATGTGTTTATAAACATTTTTGTATAATACTGATAATATATTTATCATAACAATACTGATTTTTGAATTTAGAATATTGTAAATTTGCTTCCTCGCTCTCATTCATGTCAGAGATTTATACATTTTATTCAAGAGTTTCAGGTGAAAACTTTTGGTTTTACTCGTTTTTATTTTTTTCTTATTTTACTGATCAATCATTTTTCTTTATTGAGGTAAAAAGACTTAACATGAGATCAACCCTTCTGGTAAATTTTTAAGTGAACCACACAGTATTGCTAACTATGGGTGCAACTCTGCAGAGTGGGTCTCTAGAATTCCTCTGTCTTTATCTACATCAATGTGCCTTTCATTTCATTGCTTTTCATATTTTTCTATGTTTATAATGCTTGTTGAATAATAAACTATTCAAGGCCATAGCTCTTAAACACAGCCTGCACCATGGCCATGGGTTTTGATACATTCATGTTTATTTTCTTAAACTGCAAATTATTTGCTTTAATTATGATTGGCTGTTTAATACCTGTGTTATTTGGAATAGCTTTTTTCTCAAGTACCTAATTCTTTTGTATTTTTTATCCTTAGTTTCCTGTTTTATTTAATTATGTACAGCAAATATTCTATAAAATCTACATGTTATGAATTATAATTTAAGCTTCATTTGTAACCTTCTTTTGAATGAAAGTTTCTTTTCTTCTTCCAAATGTTTTGTGAAAATAAAACCTCTGTATTCTACAGAGAATACATATTCTGCCCTCCTCCCCTCACTCTCTCTCTTTCTGTCGTTTTCTTTATGTGTATTGGGGGTATAATTAAGATTTTTTAATTTGTGTTAATCAAATCTTTTTTTATCATTTTTATATTTCATCTAGTTCATCTGTTAAATTCTAAGATAATACATTAAAATATTCCACCATTATTATGGTATTATCAACTCCCTTTTTATTTCTAAGGAATTATGAATATTCTACTGCTGGATTGTTTGTAAGATGAACATTAATGTTATTATGTCCTTCATTTAGTTTAATTTTATCCATACACAGATAAACTAGATAGATAGATAACAAAGGCTTAAATGTATTTATTAAAAATATTGAAGGTAACCACCAGAAAAATAGACTGCATAGTACAATGAGGAATTCAGAAGACATCGTTATCAATTGAGCAAAAGCAAGGAATGGAACAAGAGGAAAGTAGAAAGTGATACTGAAAGAACAGCAAAGAATCATCATACAATTGTAGCAAAACAGAACACAACAACAAATGATGAAGGGAATGAAAAATTCAATTATCTAGAATAATATGAATGATTAAATTCTTTTTTTAAAAGATATTAATTATTTATTTGACAGAGATTGGCACAATGAGAGAGGGAACACAAGCAGGAGGAGTGGAAGAAGGAGAAGCAGGCTTCCTACTGAGCAGGGAGCCCCATGCAGGGCTCGATCCCAGGATCCTAGGATCATGACCTGAGCCGAAGGCAGACAGCTAACGACTGAGCCATCCAGGCGCCCTACATTAATTAAATTCTTATATGTGAAAACAAAGATTGTTGAATTAAGTTAGAAAACAAAATGGAGAGGGGTGCCTGGTTGGCTCAGCTGTTAAGCATCCAATTTTGATCTCAGCTCAGGTCTTGATCTCAGGGTTATGAATTTAAGCCCTGCACTGGGCTCCATTTTTCTGAATAGAAAGAGCCACCACATTTAAAACAAAATGGGGGGGGGGAGAAAAGAGGTCAAGTTACATTACTTAATCAGTCTTTACATTTGCAACATCCACCTCCTTTAGTCTGTCCCCACTAATTCTATTACGGTAGTCTTTCTGCATTCTGATTTTGACTCTAAAATAGCTCTTTAACTGGGCTCCATAGCTGCAAATTTGCTACCTCCAATTCCTCCACATTATAGCTTAAGTAGTCTCTCCAGTTTCATCATCCAATGCTGCCCTGTGAATCTTTTCCTTTGGCCATAGTAAACTCCAGTTCTTAAAATTCTCAACATAGCCTGTAGTGTCGCATGTCTCTCCGTTTGGTTATTCAGTAAAAGCTCTGTGAGAACAGAGATCATATCTGTGCAGGTTCTCAATAAATATTTGTTCAGTAAATGCTTGAGAGTATGAATAAGTCAATGAATAAGGAATGAGGAAATGGGTAAATGGATGAATAAATTCTATTCCCTTTCTTTGGACTTCCATTTCCATCAGCCTGTCCAGTACCTACATTCATTTCTCAAAGCTTCTCTGAGAAGATTATGACAGTGTATGATATAATAACTTCTTTTTTAAATAATTCTATACAAACTGGAAGTAATGCTTGATGTATTACCTAAAAATAACACGCTTTTACTAAGTGACCGGGGATTCATGTTCATTTCTCTCTGCCTTTATTTCCTTCCTATTATTTATCCAATGATCCCAGTCTTTCCCTTTTCGTTTCATTCAGTTTCATTCAATTCAGGATTTTTCTTTTTCTCAGTGACAAGTATTCCTCTCATCAAGAGTTCAGCTTTCCAAGGTTCTGGAGAATGAGTTATAGTCCCAGGAGATGACTCACAGAGAAAAAGGAGATCAGCCCATACACTTTCACCTATGCTTTCTCTGAGCTGACTCATATCTAGAAAAGAATGGCACAGGGGAGCGGAAGGGCAGGGACAAACTTTCTTGGTCTCAGTTTCTTTTTGTGTAAAATGAGGATTTCAGATCTGATAAGTGACCATAGCTAATCTATGACCAAAAGACATTTGGTACCAATTAATCCCAGTTCTATGCTAGATACCTAAAACACTGACAGTTCTTTCCTTTGCATGACTTTTTCTCCAACCCTCCTACTATATCTCAAGAAGTGAGGGAGGGCTAGTTTTTAAAGAAAGCTGACTGGGAATTAGGATATTGAAGGAAACCATCAGCCTCTCACTTTGGGGCCTATTGTGATCAGACAAAGAAGTTGAGCCTAAGGCAGGCTAAGACCCAGCCCATCTACATATACTCTTTTCTGTGTCTCTCAGATTAAAAGGACTCTAAGATGGAGTAAAAAATTTGACCAGTTTCCACACATATTTTGTTCTTTTCAATCTTCAAATAGTTCAAAACTGTGGTGTGCCTTGATTAACTGTGAGATACGCCTCAAGTAATTTGTTGCTAATCATAAACTACCAAATTTTGCCAATACTTACCTTTTTAAATAAAGTAGATATCTACAATATCATTCTCACCAACTTGTAGTCCAATCTTTCCTGGAAAAACAAAGATGAAATTAGAGTAAGAACATGTAGAAAAATAAGCATGGGTTCTGCATGTAGACATCATTCCTTATATCTATTATTGGAAAGACACTGTTTAGGACTATGGTATTAAATGATTAATTCAATCAATAAACAATCAGTGATAGGAGAATGTATGTATAAATAGGGGAGGTGAATAGGTGGGGGGGAGCAAGAATAAGAAAGAGTGCTTTGATTAGCATAATTATATATAAGAGGACATCTGGGAAGTAGGCTTTCCTCTGTTCCATAAATTAATTTATTACTCAAATCTGATCCACCAAATGCCCTTCAAAGGATCTGTGCTGATTTCTTGTGGTGTTTCCCAACCACAGCTACATATTAATACCATTTAGGAAATCTTTTAAAAGAAATCCTTGCCTAGACCTCGACTTTCAGAGATCCAGTTTCAACTGGTTTCCCATTAATGCAGTGGTTCTCAAAGGTTAGCATACCTCAAAATCATCTGGATGCGTTGTGAAAATACAAATTTCTAGGACCCACCTCTGGGGATTTTCAGTGGTCTGGGGTAGAGTCTGAGATGTTTTAAATATTGCTGGTCTGGGAAGCACATTTTAAGAAACATTATATTCAACCATGCCACAAAATGTAGCCAAAGATCATAACACCTTGGAAACCTACTAAAAACACAGCTTCTCAGACTTGTCTTCTTACAGGTGGGAGTCCGCCTTGTGTGAATGGAGTTTTCAGATCATGGATTCCCCATAAAGTTTTGCATGAGGGTCCCCGCTCAAATAAAGACAACCAGAGGAAAGGTAATAAGCACCAAGCAGTTTATTAAGGATGGTCTCAAGGAGGAAGAGTGGGCAGGCTCTGAGGTGGCAATGCACCAGGGTTAGGGGTGTCTTTTCTTTTTTGTTTGCATAGGTTTGGGGTCATAGCTGAGGTGGTCTCCCACCGAGGTTGTTTCCAGTCATCTAAAGGACTCCTTCTACCTGATGGGAGGGGGAGTTTTGGGCTCTACAAGGTTCTTGCCAGAATGTCATTGCCATCTTGAGGAGTGGGGAGTGGTCAAAACCACAGTGTGAATTTATCCTAATGAAGCTATAGGTTGCCCTGAAGGCAGAAGTTGAAGAGGAGAGCGCATGTTCTGCACCTGTGGCTCTTGGTCTGTCAGCCCAGGCGTGGAAACTCATTAAGCCAGAATGGTAAAAGCCACAAAGGCAGGATGTTGTGCCCTTGGCTTCTAATATGTCACATATGTACTGCCACCTTTGCTCTGGTTGATGTCTAACAAACAGCCTACTCTATCATTCTCATGATCGGAATGTTTGGCATGGAACCAGGGAAGTATGATTTTAAAGTTTAATTTTAAAGTTCCCCTCAACAGTAAGAGAAAGAAAGGAAATGTGAACCTGGATAAATCAGAGAGGGAGATGAAGCATGAGAGGCTTTGGACTCTGAGAATCAAACTGAGGGTTTTGGAAGGGAGTAGGGTAGGGGATGGGTGAGCTTATTGGTGGGTATTAAGGAGGGCATGTATTGCATGGAGCACTGGGTGTGGTTCATAAACAATGAATCTTGGAACATTGAAAAAATAAAATAAAATAAAATATTAAAAGAAAAAAACAAACAAACTCAGTTCCCCTCAGTGAATCTTCTCACCAGGCTAAGCTGGCGATCCCACCTCTGGCAGAAAGTGGAAACGGACAGTGAGGATGGTGTCTCAGCTTTTTACATAGGGCTGCTTCATAGACTGAAGCCTTAAGGCAAGGTGCCTCGTGTTATCAGTGTGTTTCCATATGGCAAGTGTCAGAATAGACCTTGTTCCACCATAATCTACTCTCCCTGGCCTCTTACTCCATGGCTTTCTAACCTCACTGGCTTTGAATCATGCCTAGGTCTTCCCTATCTTGGCCCAGCCTGCCTAACTCAGCTGATTTCTCTACCACCTGCCCCATTTTTCCTATTTTTTCTTCAACCGCGTTCCTCTAATAGATGTTTTAAATCGCTACAACCACTGATTTCTCAGCCTAAACTTTCCTTAGATGAAAGGAACTAGCCTTCATCCACATTACTCCATGAAAAAAACTCCAAAAAAATTTTCTTATATTTCAGATACATACCTTTTTGAACAGAATTCTCTTTTAATATATTAGCAGTATTACATATTTGTATTTTCATGTTACTTAAATATGCATAAATGTAAATTTAACTTAAACTCTGTGTAAATGTTATCAATTATGATGAGGCAGCCATTAAAGTATAAGTTAATATAAATTGGAAAACCAATAAATTATAAATTAATGCTATAAATATGATGTATCAGATGATGTATTTATTTCAGAAAATACTTAGTTGCATTTACTGACAATATAATGTAGCATAATATATGCTTCTAAATCTAATATGTTTCTCTATTTTTGTATCAATAACATTTATGCCTAGCTAAATAATCCAGTTTTAGAAAATATATGACTAATACTTAAACCTAAACTCTTTAAGGGAACAATCTTAAAATGTCAATTTTAATTGCATATCTCTCGAGAACTCTCAAAATTTGTCTTCTTTGCTTAAAGATAAATTTAGTTCCATTATATCGTTGTTATCTATGTTAGATGCTTATGTAATCCAATTAGTGCCACAAGAAAAAACAAAGTTTCTTCATTAAGATATACAGCTTTAGTATTACTATTAATGATTGATGTGAACAAAGATGGAATCCACCTATTACAGCTCATAAAGTGAATATGAGATGACCCGTTACTGTCCTGCTTCTTTTGAGCTCAGGTGCCTGGACATTCAAGAGCATGTCCTACCATAACTCTCCCAACACCTCTCCAGGAGGATGGTGAAACCATCATCAGGACAGCACACGCTCTTGGAGAGGCATCCTTCCTTAACTTCCTAAAAACCACATATATTGTAGAGACAAACATGAGCACAGCTATAATATTATTTAGATTTATATTATTTTTCTAGATTTTCAACTAAAATGAAAACATAGAATTTAAATTTCTTTTCATCATCAACTCAGAGACCTCAAGGTTATATCTATGAATTGCAGGACTGCCCAGACGCGAGCTTGAAAAAGCTATTTTAGAATAACTGTTCCCTTTGGGGTGGAGGCGAGGCGTTGCTTGGTCACCTCAGGCACTGGATCTGAATAACCTGAAATGTTTGTGAGCTGCCCATGTCTTACTACAAGATTCTAGTACAAGACTCTGCTCTGGGTAATTTCTGGCCTCAACAAGGCATTGTTGCTGATGGGAGTGCTTATGTATCTTGTGTTATAAAGAGAAAAGAAGTTTAAGAATCGGCATATTCAAAACCCACCAAAAATCTATTTAAGATCAAAATTGGATGCTTTTCCTCAGTTGTAATCTTTATCTCTCAGAGCCAGGTGATGTCTACTATCTCTTTCTTTAACCTCTAGCCTATGATTCTTAAGCATTTATTGTATTGCCTATACGTCTACTTATTTGACTGAGCTTAACAGTTCTTTTTCATTGGCTCCTCTTCCTCTTCTTTGTGTGTGTGTGTGTGTGTGTGTGTGTGTGTGTGTGTGTGTGTTTTAAGATTTATTTATTTTAGAGAGGGAGAGAAAAAGAGATGGTGTGAGTAGAGAGAGGGGCAGAGGCGAAAAGAGAGAATTCTCAAGCTGACTCCCCACTGAGCACAGAACCCAATATGGGGCTCAATCCCAGGATCCTGAGGTCATGACTTGTGTTGAAGTCAAGAGTTGGACACTTAGAAGATGGAACCACACAGGCGCCTCTCTTCTTTGCTCTTAAATTTATATGTTCCCCCCAAACTTATTTTCTCTGTCTAAACTTTCATTCTTAGCAATCATTCCCACTTCCATAAAATACTCAGAAGCCTGCTTTTAATCTTCATATTATTAGTCATAGGAACAAAAAGTTCCAAAAGTAAATGCATTTGTCCAATGTAGATTTAAATAATCCCACTTTTCATCACTGTACACTTACAAAAATAAGTCAATACTTTCAAGAAGTAGCCAAACATTGGAAAAACAAATTCAAATTATAGCCAGATATTTCAGTCCACACTTAGCACAATAAAAAGTTTCATTAAGGGCAAGTGGCATTAAAAAAAATCCTTTATAGAATATAGCACCTGATTAATTCAATTTAGAACTTAAAGTATTTTAAATTCATATATTTTTTTAAATTTAACCAACTGCTAGTCAGAGAAAAAAAATCAAGAAAAGAAGTTCTGGTTTCAAATATGTTCTTAATGAATAAGATTTGATATCTGGGCCATACCTTAAAACACAAAAATAATGATATTTGGATTGAGATGAAGACGAGAATAGACAAGAAGGTCTTTTCCAGAAGACTATGCGGCCTGATTGGGAGGACTTTATGTTGAACACAGATGGAAGGAAGGAGAAAATCATTTAAAAAAATGATCTGAGATGTAGGGATTTAGGAATATATATTAGGTATATTTATATAGAGGAATTGAAGAAGACTCTATGACTCATAAGTCATATTATTTGACAAGGATCCAACACCTCTATATTTAATCTTTGCATTCTAGCTTTGGCTAGAATTATACAAAGTGATTTCTCTGGACTTTGGTTTCCTTACTAATAAAATGAAGTGTTTGGGTTAGATCAGACTATAAATTACGTTGCAGTGATAATTTAATTCCTAAATATCAATGACCTAACATAACAAATATTAGGTCCTGCACATGTCCATGCTAGCCTGCAGGGAATCAGCTCCATTTAGTCATTCAGTGACTCCAAAGATGAGGACCTTGTTACATTGTCAGGACATTGTCAGACCATTGTTACCATCTCAGGACCAGGCTTCATGGGGTACCCTGGTAGGGGAAGATATGATGAAAGGGGTATATACCTTTTAATGATCTCAGTCACATCATTCCCACCAAAGCCAATTGATCAGAACTACTCTCATGGTCTAAATGAAACACCAAGGTGTCTGAGAAATATAAAGGAGCACACGGAAAATTTTGTAATCATTTCTGTATCTGCCAATATCTCAAACATCTCAACAGAAGTCCTAATATCTATGGCTCTCTAATTATAAAACCTGGTATACTATCTTCTACTTATCAGGCAATTTACATATGTTAAAATATACTACCTACGATATGAAAATTTAATACCTACAACAGTACAAACCTAAAATCCACTAACGTGGGTCATATTACCCCAATTTAATAGACAAAAAAACAGATATAGAAAAAAAAATTCCTAATACTTATTGGAGTTGAGTTCTAAATGCAGAGCTGTTAAATTGAAATAAACAGTAAGACTGTTTCCCCATGTTTCACTGTCTTCCCTGAGTAAGATATAATGAAAATGGCTTTTGAAAGCTTGTGCTTTGGCATAAGTAGGAAAACAAATCTGAAATTTGTTTTAATTATGTTAAAACGCCTAAAGGAAATTGTATGTTTATTTATAATAAGACTGCAGGTTATCTAAAATGTCACATTTCTTTTTTTTTAAGATTTACTAATTTATTTGAGAGAGAAAGAGCACATGAACAGAAGGGGCAGAAGGAGAGGGAGAGAGAATCTCAAGGAGACTCCCTGCAGAGCTTAGAGTTAATGCGAGGCTTGATCCCAAGACGCTGAGATTAGGACTTGAGCTGACCCAAGCGTCAGCCAGGCAGGCAACCCTAAAATGGCACATTTTTTTTACTTTTGATTAAAATTATATAAAATCATAGGCTAACAGAGATTATCTAATGCTTATTAAATCCTCATATAGCCCAGCACAGATTTTTGATGAATAAAAAGAAAATACTACCAATATTGGACCAATTAGATAAAAATTGAATCCTCCATGATATAAATTGAATGTGAGTACAATAGACTAGATGGTTACGAAGAGCTTTATAGCTCTAACATTCCCAGATCATATTACGTATATTGCTGCTCCCATATTTGCAACTTCTTTGTTCTTGCCAATTGAATATATACATGTCATCACATTAGCTCTCCTGATGTTTTGTTTATATGGCACCAACTCTGCAGTTATTTGGAAACCCCAGGTGATTGAATGAAGTTTTCCCTTTGTATTTGAAGGTTTGACATCAATTAATGCAACAAGAAAGCCATTAATTTAATTAATAATCACTGAAAATTCTCCCTTGCCCTGACACTTCTAAATTTATCCTCAATTACAGAGATGCTTTCATTTATTCAGTTAGCTATATTCATTGAGTACCTACTGTATTCTCAGTACCATGCTGGGCTGGGATTATAAAGATGAGCATGACAAAGGCCTTGCTCTTAAAGAGCTCAAGATTTTATGTAAAGTAAAAATATCTTAACATTTGTTTCAGTGTTCCCCTCTCCCCTGTAAGTGGGTCCCAGAACACTCTCTTTCTAGCAATTTACCTTACCTATTTGCTAATGAAACTAAGCTTTTCATTATTTTATTAAGGCATTTATGCTTGTGTTGTCTAAATGGCACCTGTTTTCAAAATACTTAGGAATATTAATTAACTTCTTTTTCAGCACAAAAGATAAAATCATGCTTTAAAAAATGTAATTACCTTTTATTAGTTGTAATAATATTTATTTTACATATTTGTCTTATAATGGTATGCAAACAAATGCTAGAAACAAAATATGTGTGATTTTTTTAAGCTAATAAAATATTTTTAGAATTCGGTATTTTGGGGAAATGAGCCACTCATAATCGAACACTTAAAAGTATATACTACTTTTCATCTGACAGAAACATCAGAAAGAGAACAACCAACTTCCTAGAGCAGAATTAATATAAAATAAAAACTTTAGAGACTTCCTTTTTCTCCCTTTAAATTTTTATTAATTAATTATTCTCAGTTTGCTTTTGGGAGTTGGAAATGCTTTCAGTGTTTTCCAATACAGAAAAACGTACTGAGTTAATCCATAAATGCCCTCTTGTGACAGTCTCCAAAAATGCAACTGCCTTTTTCCCTATTTGTTTTGCTTTGTTTCTCCTAAAATGTCCAAACTGTAACAGATTTAATAAAGAATAATCAGTTTTATATTTTATCTAATAAAATTAACATTTCTTTTTTAATTAGCTATGTGATGTTTTGAAATATAGGCAGAAAAACTTGTGACAATACTATTTCCCTCTGTAGGGTAATTATCAGAAAAACCTTGGAAAGATTCTAATTCTACCTTTACCTTATTAATTACACTTTGATGTGTGTGGCAAGGGAATTCTAGATGTTGTGAAAAAATCCTTTCTCGAGAACTTCTAGGTTCACAGCATATTTCTCAATGTGATAGCTAAAAGATAATAAATACATTGATTTAGTTTGAACTAAATTATTGATGACTGAGGTACCTAGATGGCTCAGTTGGTTTAGTGTCCAACTCTTGTTGTTTTTTTTTTTTTAAATATTTTATTTATTTGACAGAGAGAAACACAGCCAGAGAGGGAACACAAGCAGGGGGAGTGAGAGAGGGAGAAGCAGGCTTCCCGCTGAGCAGGGAGCCCGATGTGGGACTCCATCCCGGATCTCTGGGATCATGACCTGAACCGAAGGCAGTCGTCCAACCAACTGAGCCACCCAGGCACCCCCCCACAACTCTTGGTTTTAGCCTAAGTCATGATCTCAGGATCCCAAGATCAAGCCTGCATCAGACTCCACACTCAGCAAGGGTCTGCTTGAGGATTCTCTCTCTCTCCTCTGCCTGTCCTCCTGCTCTCTCTCTTTAAAAGAAAATAAGTACATTTCAAATAAATAAATAAATAAATAGTTTTAACCAATTATCTCATAGGTCATGTTGGAGTTCCTCAAAGCAAATGTTACTATTCACATTTTAAAATGAAAACAATTCATTATTAAGGCAGTTAAGTGACATGCCCAGGATAAAGGTAAGTGCATGACTAAATGACCTGGGAGCCAACCTATGGCCTTTACATACACCTATAAAGCCATTGGCTTTATACATACCTGTATTCAAAAGCCAAATGTTGGCAAAAGCTTTTCAAAGAGCAAGTCACATGTATTTCTTAAAATTTATTTCTAAAACTTTGTTTTAGGCTAAGAGCAGCTAATTTTACTCTAGTTTCAAAACACAAAAAGAATGTTGAAAAGTCAGTCTTTCCAAGATTCAATCTAGAGCTTTCAATAAAGATACAAATCATGAAATTTCTTAAGAAAATGATATACACAGAACTTTGAAATGAGCCAGACCTCTGTTTGAACAAATTGCTTGATTTTTTAAAAAATATATCAATTTCTTCTTCTGAAAAATGGAAATAATAATAACCTATGTCATACGATTTTAGTGAGGTTTACATGAGATTATGTATCTATACATTTCCTTGCCTTCAATAAAGGCTTAAAAATTATAGCCATTATTATTAGACAAAAGGCTTAACTTTGTGTTGTGAACTAAGAGAAAACACAATTTAACTTCATTTTGTGGCTAAGATGGCCACATATTAATAACTACTAATTCCTTATCCTTCACATTTAAAAATAGTGTAATCACACAGTCTACTCTTCAAGAACACGGGTGACCTGCACAGGTCCACTTACTTGCAGATTTTTTTGATATGTACAGTAAAGCACTGTAATGCATTTTCTCTTCCCTATGATTTTATTAATGACATTTTTCTCTTGTTTACTTTCTTGCAAGAATATAGTTTATAACACATATAACATGCAAAATACGTATTAGTCAACTGTTTATTACTGAGGTTTCTGGTTAACAGGAGACTATTAGTAATCAAAAGTTATACACAGATTTTCTCTTGTTCAGGGAGTTAACATCCCTAACCCCATGTTGTTCAAGGGTAAACTGTATATGGCACACTTAATGTTCATAGCAGATGAGAATGGTAAAAATAATTCAATAATGTGAGTCCTATTTATACTTCCATCATTAACTTAGATAAGTTGTTTAAATTAAATTCTCTGCAGGGTAAAACCTGATAAATAACAGAGAGCCACAGTTTTTCCTAATGTTGATAAGATCTTGAGCTTGCAAAGTTCTTCCATCACCAACTGGGGGCAAGAGGCATGGAGAGGATATCAATCCAAGATCTATGATGGAATTCAGAGGCATCCTGGACAAAGGGACATCCGAGGAGAAAGGAGGGAATAAGAATGCTTGTCTTTCTTACCTCCAGAAAGGAAGTTTTTGGAGCAAGAGAACACTGAATTTCACACCATTTTGGAAATAGACAACATATTTTGCAGAGCTACAAATGCAACGTGATTTTCTATTTGGGAATCCCTCGCAAATAATCATGTTCTTTAATTACACAATCATGTATGAATTTCAAACCACGGTGCAGAAAATGTGTGAGAAAATAACTGTCAGTTATGATAGTTGAAAAGGTTCCCCTTTGACATCCTCATTTTCCTCAACTCCCATGCCCAAAATATTGCCATTCTTGTAAATTATACTTCCTGAATATATCTCAAAACTTCGCACTCCTCTCCACCTTCCCCATACCCCTGTAGATGAAGATATCGTTATCTTTCATCTGGGTTACTATAATAGCCTCCAAATCATTATTCCTGAGTCCATTCCATTTTTCACACGACCACCCCTTGCCCCCACCCCACCCCAAACTCACACTCTGATTTCCGTCTCCAAATCACATAATCAGGGTGATCTTTTGAAAACAGAAATATGATGAAATAACATAGTAGTTTGGAACTTTTGACCATTTTCTGTGACTCATAGGATAAAGTGCTCAATCCGAATGTTGCCTAACGTCCCTACCTGACCTTTCTTTTCTACTTCTCCTATCATGTGTCTAATCACTCCTCTTAGCAGTTTCTAGAACACCTTGGCTTTTGCCTAGTCCTACAAACACATTAAATTCTTTCCTGTTTCTAGGGTTCTCCTCCATCATGTTTTTCTTCTATCACCTTTTGCCTAATTCCTGTCCACTCATCTTCTGATTCTAGCTCAAACATCACTTCCACAGAGAAGTTTTGCTAACCATAGGACAAGTGTAGCACATGTGTTCGGAAACAACTCACTCCTAAGGCACCTGGCTCAGCTGGTAGAGTATGCACCTCTTGATCTCAGGGTTGTGAGTCTGAGCCCCACATTGGGCACAGAGCCTACTTTAAAAATAAATAAATAAAAATAAACC
Source organism: Spilogale gracilis (assembly GCA_004023965.1). Taxonomy (NCBI): domain Eukaryota; kingdom Metazoa; phylum Chordata; class Mammalia; order Carnivora; family Mephitidae; genus Spilogale; species Spilogale gracilis. The sequence goes on from PITA01007656.1 coordinate 39,698, forward strand.
AACACACATACACAAATAAAAAAAAAATGAACCAGCACAATTCTGTCCTGGTTCATTTCCTCCAAACAACTTAGCACAACTTATACTTACATGTTTACTTGATGGTGCATTCATAAGTACTAGCTATTGTCCTCATTAGACTATAAACCCCAAAAGCCTACATCTATTTGTTCACTATTATGTTTCCAAGGCCTGTAACAGCACATGACACATAGCTGATTTTTAATAATTATCTGTTGAATAAATTTGATTGTTTATCTCTACTAGACAAATCACTCTGTGCTCAATGTTTCTTCAAGACACATAGGTGTCCCATGCAATATTTTCAATCTTTTTTTCACCCTAATTCCAAGCTGACCAGATTGAATTTGCCAAACAACTCAAATGCCTCAACCCATTGGTGCTACCTGTTGGCTCTTCTGTGTCTCAGGCCTTCTCTTCATGCTCCTTTGAAGGGAACTGGGTCCCTGGTGCATTTTCCTTGCCGCCTCATCCTTCTCTCAAATTTTAAACTCATAACCAAACTTACCTGTAGTCAATCTCTTTCTCACAAATACACACATCTTCTAAATTTCCAGTCTTTTTCTATGTCAACCTTTGTTCACTCATTTAGGCAAATTTCAGTGTGTCCCCCTTCCCCACTCCCTCTTCTTTTCCTGCATCCTTCCTCGTTCCTCCCTTCCCTTCTCCCATTCTCCTCATTCCTGCTTCTCTTCCCCTCTCTCTCTGCTTTGCTCTTTCTCTCCCTCTGCTTCTTCCTCTTTCTTCTTCTTCATTATAATATTATATATGTAGAAATTTCCAGAAATCTACTTTCCAAATTTTAGCTTGTAATTATTTGTGAAAATGAACTTTCCAAAATACCCATGGCTTACAAAACCAAGGTGGTATATATTTGTCCCATTGGCCCCTTGACAAAGCCTCAAATTCTAGAATTTTTTGGTAATATTGTGTTCGGCATCTGTTTTAAGGATAAACTTAGAAAATAACTTTAGCAAACTAAAATAATCTCAATTAATTACTCTGTTATTAATAATCACCTATACATACTATATACACATATATATATACATATGTATGTGATACTATATATTCAGTAAAACAATTTACTGTGAGCTTAATAACAGGAAAATAAACATTTAAAAGGTGAAAGGAAAATGGTTTGTAATTTTCATATACATTTACTTACTTCCTCACTCCTACCATATTGTACTTAATATTGCAAATTTAGGATTATATATATTTTTTAATTAGCTATAACTAGAAATAATCTAAACAGGCAGAAAACTGTGAATTCTGAGTAGAATTTAAATTATAATCTTGACTAAATTATTTAATCTTTCTCGAATTACATGTAAAACTCAATAAGCTCGATGCTCAATTGAATGGAAACGTTCCTAAGTAGATAGACATTTTACAAGTACACTGAGAACTTTGAGAAAAAAATATATCAAAGACTTCTTATAAGTCAAAGTTAACTTTTGAAAATTATTTGGTATGTGTATTGGTTACTTGCCTATTCTAAAATGAGACACAGCATTTTGTATTTCTTCAAATCTAAAATACACAGTCCATTGGTTATTATTCCACAGGCTGGGAGTACCTGGCTGGCTCAGTTGGTGGCACACGTGACTCTTGACCTCAGGGTTGTTAGCTCAAGCCCCATGTTGGGCATGGAGTCAACTTAAAAAAAAAAAAATTATGTAGGTCAACAATTCCCTAAAGCAATGATAGCTAAAATTGCTTATATGCTTACTAGTGAAACCAATACAGGGAATTAAATTTTGTCCAAGTTTACCTTATGAAGTTAGTTATTTCTACAAATTTAATAAGCAGTTTAACACAAGGTATAATATCATCTTTATAAGGAAGAACAAACACACTTATCATAGGGTTTCAGTTCAAGTCATTAAACATTTAGTGAGCAATGACTTATTCCTATAAAGAATACAAAAATGAAAAGGATAAATTCCTACCTTCGTGGAGCATGAGTGAACTGAGCAGAAAAACTGGAGATCTATTTTCAAACAAACAGGAAATGAAGGGGGAAAAGGTGCTCATTTTATGAATATTAATCATGCACCAATCAGAGAACCCATCTTGCTAGGGCTTATGTTTGACTCTATAGTAAGGCCATGGCTTGAGAATTTTTTGTATGTCAAATCTTAAATCATTATTTATTCCTTTGAGTTCTACCATTATATTCTTCCTAAAGTTTTTCAGCATAAATGTTAAAGTGGGATTTATAAAAAAAAAAAATCACACTACCCTTTATTGATAAACATGAGAAATTATCACAGTAAAAGTTTTACAAGTAGCATTTCTATATTAAAGATGGAAAGTTCCAGTTCTGATATAAATATCTTAGTATACCCTCTTGGTTTATGAAATAGTCTTTGATTTTTATCACAAGAGAATGTAGTTTATGGGGATCTGGTTTCCAAGGAAAGTGTTGTTTATATATGCCCAAATTTTATTTTCTAGAGAAAGATTCAAATTTGATAATGTGTACTTTTCTTTAGTACATTTTTTATCCCCCACAAGAATCTTTCTTTCTGAGGTTTCTGTGTATTTAATAGGAAAAAGCAAAAAAAACAAAACAAAACAAAACAAACAAAAAAAAAACCACAATAGGAAAACCCTGTTGTATTGGCTAGCACATAAGATCCTGTAAGTGAAATGTCATCTTCAGATATGATTACGGCTTCCTATTACACTGCTAAGAAGCTGGGCTCCTTATCCATTTGACCAAAAGTTAAAAAGGAGACAAAACTCAAGAAAATGTATGGTGTATGTTTGAACAATCTTAACATTAACTTAGGAAAATTTCTATCTCCAACATGTTCTCTTTAAGTCAACTTGACTGATATGAGAAACTACTACCCAGTGCTCCAATATTTCTAAAAAAAGCTTTTTTATATATTTATTATATCATAAAAGTATAGGTTGCTTGTGCTATATTATGTTCTCCATTACCATATGAGGTAAGCTTAGAAACTAGTATCACAGGACTAGACATTTTAGCATACCCTAATCAGTGGACTAATTTAGAAACAAGTTAATGGCCAACAACTGTTAAGAGAAAAATATAAAATAATGTTACATATATCTTTTAAAATAGTAGTGCATGTATTTTATATCTTCCCCACTGACTTGGGAAGAGTTATACATATAGTAGATAATAAATAAGAAAAACTTAGAGATCTTAATTTTCCAAGAAAAGAACACAGCCCAAATCACGCCATTATCCTTATACCAACATATTTCTCTCTATCCCTGTAACACATTAGACAATTTTTTTCTGTATTGAACTATTTAAAGTTTATTCTTTGTATCATATTACATACTTTGTATTTAATGAACTACGACAATAGCAAATTATAACTCCATTTAAAATATCTTTTGATAACTATTAAAATTTACATTCTTATTGTACAACTATTTTAATATGATTTTATGGTAAAGGGTTTGAGAGGTCATTTAATTCTGTCCCCCCTTTTCCACCACTGAGCAAATTTACATTGAATTCAACTAGACTGAAATCTTAATTCATAAAACAGGAACTCCAAAAGTTGAGCCTGATTAGCTACTGCTAAATCTTAAATCCTTATTTTTAGCACTCTTAGAATCAAAATGTTCCACAAGTAAGATTGGGAACACTATAAATTTAGTGAGTGTGTGACTAGAAGTTTGGCACGAATGCAAGTATGCTTATGTATTTTATTGTTCACTCATTTATTCAACAAGTAACTATGGAGCATTTGTTATTTGACATGTGTCATTTAAAAAATATTTTAATGTTTGTTTTTTATATACTCACCCTATGTCCCTTTATAGTTCTTAAATACTCAAACAGCTCAAAAATATCTACTTACACTTAATATGAATTGATTTCATATATATTTCAAAATAGTGATGATAATAAGTATTATTTATAAAGAATATTTTATAGCACTGTGGTTCAGCAGTTGTGAAGCAATATAATAATTTAATATTATCAGAGTTGAACTCCTTATTCTCGAACACGTTAACAAATAGATACATAAAGCTGACCTCGAATGCATTTAGGCTTCATGACTGTTGTTCTCGATTCCCCATATTCCTGCATGGAAATAAAACAAACACAACTCATGGTATCAGTGAGGAAAGGATAGTTAACATGATGACAGTATATAATATATCTAAACATAATCATTTTTTCTGTGAATTTTTATTTCATCTTTTTTTTTCATTGTCATATAGGTGCAACACATTTTTTTTGGTCTTGATAGTAAATATGGATTTTGGAAATCATCACGAGAAAATAATAAGAGGCTTCACTAGGATAATATTAGATATAAAATATGTGGTTTTATTTATCAAGAGAAAATTTAAAAATAGATTAAATAGCATAAAAGTATATGTGTGAGTATATCCACACATATAAACTTATATATGTACGTTTTCCAGTTTACAATCTTATTTTCTATCCTTACATTGACTAATGCATTAATTAATAGGGTGGATGAATAACAAGAAACTGTTAAAATCAAAAATATTCAAAATTTGAGGTGTTATATACCACAAGATAATTTTTTATTTAAGCAAAGTCATAGTAATATGTATCATATTATTATAGTAAGTCTAATCAGTGAATTTTATTATAAAGCTACCCATAATTTAGTGTACTTAAAGCGTAAATATGGTGCTATTTAACTGCTGACAAACCAGTTTTATTGATAGAAATAGCTCGAGTTGAAAGAAGGATCTTGAAAAGTTTACAGCTTATTTTTTCAAGCACCACAAACTAATAAGTAAAAACATATGAATTAGATAAAATACTTCATTAAGTTACTTTTATTGGGTGAGTCAATGTGATATGATTACATTTCAGAGACATTTAATTCCCTATCATATAAAATCACATTGATGTTTGGTTATATTTTCTCTTCTGGTGATGTCGCCATTCAAAGTATTTTACCCATATCAAAGCAGAGATATTATGAAGTTAAAACTAAAGTCATTTTCATCAAAGCTAATCATAAATTTTATTTTCTTAAGTGTTTCCCAGAGTAATCGCATTGCAGGTCTGTAAAGAAGACTCTTAAAAGTACTCTTGGGTCTTGGGTTCTAATTAGAAAGAATCCCATCAAACTTGGGAGCACTGCAGTGAATATAGTCAGGAGAGCAAAAACAAAAACACCCACATTTGGCTCATGAAGCTTTGGATGAACCCATTGAATACTCAGCACTTTAGGAAGGTATTTCTTAATGTTGAAAGTATAATTGGCCATTCATTACTTAGATGGCCAATTGCACTCATTTGTATAACTTATGTAAATGTATAAATGCTTCCTTTGAAATGACATAAACCTTGAATCACTACATAAACTGGTAAATGATAGTTGCTCGCTATCTTGTACACGGGCCCCTTTCTATTGGTTCGAGAAGGGAGGTGAACACCGCAGATGCAAACTGTTGTTAAGAATGTGTGTTTACAGGTGTGGAATACCCTAAGGATGGGTAGAACCGATACCCTGCTGCAGGTGCAGACTTTAATAAACAGGAACTTGTCTTTCCCCTAATCACTTCTCTCCTTTATCATGCTTTTGGATTATCTCAATTCACATTAAGTATCACTTGTGCATAAAGCATATACAGTGTTCTATATTTATTTAGATATACATGTGACTAGATTTTCTGTGAATAAAACCCAAAATGCATTCACATGAGAAAATGGAGTGGTTTAATTTAAATATTTTAGGAGTGCTAGAATACTAATAAACATCTGGAAGAACAGATAAAACTAGATAAATGTTTAGTCTTGTTATGAGTAACACACTAGCATACGATTAGGTTTATAATGGTTGTAATTTAACAAAACTGTTGTATGAAATATTTTGTTTAGCATTCATTAAAAACTGTTAATGCACTTGTGTCTTCCATGGACTAAATTTTTTGCAGCAGACGCACGTTATTAGTATAATACAAATATGCTAAAAAGCAAACAGTTTGGTGTTAAAATGTTTTAAGTAAGATTGTGAAGAGGAATTTTACACCAATCTTGATTTTTTTTCATTTTTACAGGGAAAATTTTACCACAAATTCCATATTTTAATGATATTATACCAACTCTATTTTTTAAACTCATTTTGTCACTGTTTTGTAACAGAAACACTGTAAATATTATAGATGTGGTAAACTATTATACTTGTTTTCTTATAAATGAAATGATCTGTGCCAACACTGACAAAATGAATTAATGTGTTACTAAGGCAACAGCCACATTACATGCTTTCTCTTTCACAGTAGGCAGCAGAGCATATGGTTTTCTCTTAATGGAACGCTAGCTTCTCATTAACATACCAGTAGCAGTGTCAGAACTTACAAACCAGCATAACAGGGAGATGGAAAAACTTATAAATTAGACCCTTTCAGTACTATTGAGAAGGAAATGACTGATGTTCTAAGGTACAATATTTAGCTAATATCGTGCCCTTTTCTGCACCTCCTTTCCACAAAAAAAACCTTTTTTCTTATAATAAATATAAATATAAATATTGAAGTGCAAGTAATTTTTACCCTGCTTCTAAAAGTGATTGGCACACTGATTTTGATAACTCTTCTTAAAAAGATTTCATTGCCTTTTTGCTCACAGTATGTTTTAAACAGCTGTATTTTCACCATCCTGTTTCAATCCAGTAAAGCAGCGGAAATGTAAAGCTAATTGTCATGTCTTCCTAAAAGAGGAAATCCATCAGGTAAACAAAAAATGAGAATGAGAAGGAAACCTTTCCTGGAGGCCAGAGATGACCATTCTAGTCACAGAAGTGGAGCCACCAAGAGGTTATTCTCGGTAGTGAAAGAAGAGAATTATTTTATTTCGTCCCCATTTTGCTGTGTTTTTTAAACCATATTTAGCTGTCTCATACTAATTATGATTTAAATTTTTCATCCACTTTTTTCCCCTTTATTTCAAGATCCTTCTCGCTGAGAATTCAGCTGTATTTGGAGATGGAATATATCAATGTCAAGTCTTGAGACGCATTTTTAAAATGTAAACCTATACATAAGGCATCGAAATGACACTTACATATGGATAATCATGACATGACCTCATATGCCAGGAACTCCATAAGATGAGGTCGATTTTGTCATATATATATATATATGTATTTTTTTTTTAATCTCATAGCATCTAACTATGATTAGATGGTTGAATGCTATTAAAAAGTGAAATATCAAGGCCTGGAAAAGCAGCCTGTATATTGTGGACCACTGTAGAGTAATTGTCAGGAAGAAGGCAGACGTATTAATCCTCTGATAACCAAACCTCCGGGGAGATAGCAAAGTGGATTAATGTTTCTTTCCATAGACTTTAATGTCTATACTAGTTCAATTCACTGAATGGAAAATTTTACTCCTAAGAGTCCACCCATTTACTAAGCATTTTTTTCCACTATATTTGCTGTAGGTGTATTCCTTGTATCTGCAGATCATGGTGAACAACAACAATCTCTTTTATTATTCTGAATAAGTAATCTGCTGATATATGTAGCTTTTTAAAATGTTTTTTTCCTCTTTGGTGGAATTCAAAAAAATTTTTTTTAAATATATATTTTTAAATTTATTTATTTGACAGAGAGAAACACAGCCAGAGAGGGAACAGAAGCAGGGGGAGTGAGAGAGGGAGAAGCAGGCTTCCCGCCGAGCAGGGAGCCCGATGTGGGACTCGATCCCGGGTCTCCAGGATCATGACCTGAGCCGAAGGCAGTCGCCCAACCAACTGAGCCACCCAGGTGCCCGGAATTCAAAATTTTACTGAAATTTGATAATACTCAAAGCTAGAATATTTGTGACTTAGTTCAGTTTCTATAAATGCCTGAAGAATGGCCCAAAGGGTCAGGAATCAATAGTATAATTACCATAATAAGAAGGTATCCAAGGAATGTTATTCCTAGAGATCATCAGCCTGGTCTTATAAACTGAATTCCAGCGTTTTAACATTTCTGAACTTACTCATTTTCTTTTTGCAAAGAGAAAGATACACTTCTATTCACAGGAGACTTTTCTTTTTCCCATCCTCCACAGGACATGACAATATGTTTATTTCATAATCATTCTCTTTTTTCCCCCTACCACAAAATTTGCCATTACCTCCAACATGATTGCAAATGCTCTGGAAACTAAGTTAATAACTATTATTGATTCAGGCCCAATGTTATCAATGCAAACTATTAATTTAAGGGTGTTTCCATACTTTCTCAGCAGCAAGCAGCCAGATAACCATGGCCCATGCTTCAGATTTCATCTTCGTGTCAACTGGATTCAGATTTTTCTATTTGGTAAGCAAACTATGATTTTCCACTTTACCGGGATCCAAGAGATCCACAGGGAATAACGGGCTGCTTGGCACACCCCTTTCCTACGTACAGATAGTGTCTCTACAGTCGGACAAAGGTATGTGAAAAGTCACTACTTCTCCGTGTGCTTTTCAACACCATTGAATCGGGACCATCTCTGCCTACAGGTGTTAAGAGAAACTTCCACCTCATGTCTAGCATTAAAACTTAAACTGATGGCTGTTATTCAGCTGAAGACAGTATCAGTGTAAAGTGTCACGGATCTGGTCACTATCTCTGGGAGGCTGCCAGAGCCTCTACATTGGCTTCATGGTGTCGTCTGTGAAGGAAGCCAATTAAGATCACAAGATAGTGGCTGGTAATAATAAACTTCTAATGATGTTCCTGACTGAAAAGAGGTAATTATAATGTGTATATGGATGACCCTAGCTTTCTGTCAGCTCAGTGTCGCCGTTACACTGACAACGTCCATGTTTTGTTTCGGGGGGGGGGGCGGGGAAAGAAGTGTGTTGCCTAACAACAATAAAATATGCAATTAAGTAATATAGAAAAGATTGCCTTGGAAATGCACACCGGTTTCAATTTTGTTGCACCCCTGATGGAATTCAGCTGATGGCCGTCTCTGGACTGGATATTTTGTTGTTTCGGTTGCGACTCTGAAACATCTGCCGCCTCCCCCTCTCCATCCTTCCTGTCCGAGCGCTACACTCCCACCCCTGCACCCCCAGCCCCCATTTGAGTTTTTGGTTGCTGTTGTACTAGGACTAGGTTTTACCTTCTTCAGGTGCTTCTTGAAATCAAAGACCATGTTTTGAAAAGAAAGACAATTAATTAGATAGCAAAGGAAGCCGGTCCTCTTATCACTCGATCTGGTCATGGACATAAGTGCTTCACACTTTTTCCATTCCCTAACCCTGCAGCGCAAAGCTTTCCTGTACACCTGCTCAGCTCAGCTCATCAATTTTCTGTGAGCCAGTTAAGTTCCTTTAAGCCTGTCCACTGAGAGGTGGTGATAGCTCTCTGAGAAAAAAGAAGAGAAAGAGAAACAGAATGCTGCTCAGGGCCGTTATCTTGATCACACTGTTTGTTTTCGAACTGATGTCTGTAATGAAACAAAGAGGATTTAATCGTGTTAAACAAAAGCCTGTTGGTACCCAGAGGAAACTCATTTAACTCTTCTCCAAGTGGTAGAGTTTCAGGTTTCTTGTCTTCCTCTTTGCCGATCCACAGGGCTAAATTTCTTACCTGGGGCTTAAAATTGTGAGGTGTGAAACTCTTCTTTTGTTTTGACAGGTGCTCTTTGCTAAACATCAGCCTAGCCTTGATGGTGATAATACACAGAAGGGGGAAAAAACTTCAGAGACGCTAATGACTGTAGTTACCCAACTTCTGCCTTAAAAAGGTTTTATTAGCTCTCTCCTTGGAGTTCTTTGGGATAAAGTGGGAAAACAAATTGGCCTGATGGGAAGTGAGTTGTGAAAAGAGAGTCCCTAAGGAGAAGAACCAGGAACTATCCCATTTTAGAATTACAAGAGGAAAATAAAGATGATGGAACAGGGCCTAGACTGCTCTTTCTTGATCAAGGAGTTAGCTGGCAGAGTTGACAACATTTAGTGTTCTCTGGGAGAAGAAACAGACTCACAGGTGACATCAGTAACTTGACATTTGGCTAAGGAGTCTCTAAACGTGACTCAACTCTAGAATGCTAGGAAGGTGGAAGACTGGGAGCTGATAGCGCTCTGAGACTGAGAAAAAGTTCTCTCTGAGTGGGAGAGAGAGGCCTTGACTTGAAGACAGCCCGTGTACTCCTTCACTGATCACTCCTTCCTAGTGACTCCAAGATGGGCTCCAAAATTCCTTTGTGCATTTGTTTAAAGCACTAGTGTCCTATCTTCAGTTCTACCTGCTACTGCATTTCTCTCTGTCTCCCACTATCTCTCAAATCACTCTTTCCATGGCACACCCTTGAGGAGTGGGAACTTTCCCCTTCTGCAAACACTGATAGATTTGCTGTGCTGACCAGGCATTCTGGGGTAAGGAAAGGCTGAGCCACATGTCCAGATGGTGAAAAAATGTGTTAGCATTTAGCTTTGTTATCAACCAAGAGAGTTCTCCTGCTCTAAAATTAAGTAAAAAACAAAACAAAACAAAAAACAGAAAAGCTTTCTCTTTTTTGCTATGTGAATCCTGCTTTTCTCCATCTTTGTTTAGACCGTGGTGAAGTGCTCACAGAAGGTTCATGGGAAATGATTAAAGAGGTGATACATGGATTAGTGGTAAAAGTGGACCCAGACAACTCAGGGTCAATATTGGTAACGCTATTAATTCTTCAGATTCCTCAGCTTTAAAATATTTATATTGCAGGGGTTCCTGGGTGGCTCAGTCGGTCAAGCGTCTGACTCTGGGTTTCATCTCAGGTCATGATCTCAGAGTCCTGAGATCTAGCCCTGCATCAGGCTCCGTGCTCAGTGGGGAGTCTGCTTGAAATTCTCTCTCTCTCTCTCTCTCTGCCCCTCCCCCATTCACATTCTCTCTTTCTCTCTCTCCAAAATAAATAAAATCTTTTTAAAAAATAAAATAAAATACGCATACTGTATTATGGCAGAAAGATCACATGAATGGTATAGCATTTAGTTAATTTATATACCGGCTTAGAAGAGTCCCTAAGTGATAGTTTACGCTCGATAAGTGTTAATTGTTGTTACTTACAACCGGATGTCTTCTCAAGGCAGGCTGTAAATTCACTGAGCTTCATGTCCTTCACTGTGTGATTCATCTTCCAGGCACTGGCTTCACTGGGTTCCAAGGCTTTGGTGGATTGTGGGCTGGTTGTTTTTTTTTTTTTTTCCATGTAAAAGACTTTGCCTCTAGGAACCATTCTGTTTCTCAGCAAGTAAATCACCCTGATTTCTTCCCAAATACTCTATCCCTAAAATACCTAGTCAGGTTGTTTAGCCTTTCCTTCTTTTCATTCAAGATCTTCAAGAGGATGGAATTATATACTTAATTTCAGTCCTTTTCTTGAGCAAGACCTAGCCGTCGGTGTACAAAGAAAGTAGATTGGGGCTGAATGTAGTTACTGCTACCTTCTGTTACTATGACCGTGCACCTAAAGTTCCCATCTTAGACAGAAGGTTGGTCTTGCATCCTGGGGAGTTTTTATACCCAAGTTTGACTCTTCGATTACAGTTCCTTGCAGAGTTAATTATAAACTGATATATTTGAGAAGAATTATTTGTTAGGGACTGAGGCAGGTGAGAGGGTTTAGTTAAAAGGCCAACAACTTAGTTACACTTTTCAGAGACCAGAAAATGGTGGGCAAAGTGTAGATCTGGTTGATTCCTTAAATCAAATACTGGAATTATGTAAAAGGGTGAAGAAAGAAAAAATGATAACCCTGGTATCTTCCAAAACAGGAATATATTCATCCCTTACAGATGCATTTGTCATGATCTTGACAAAATATCCTGTATTTGCTTTAAAAATAACAGCACATAAATACCAAGGGTTGGGGCATTCTAACAAAGATTACTTAATTGGAATAATTCAAGCTGCACAGGTCTGAAATTGAAATGGGTATTGTGGCAGATATCTTGGCTGCAGACTTCATGTTTAAGTTCTTCTCAATTAAAATGTACAAGACAAAAACCAAACAAAACCTGTGCCATCTCTGACAGTAAAAGCAATCAAAAAGAATATTTGTTTCACCAAACTCTCTCTTTCTTTCTTTTCTTTTGGGGGGGGGGCTGGAAAGTATATGGATTAGTTCATTTTATCCCTTTCCACGGAATCATGTTACCTCTTCTACTTGGAGTTTTCTGCAGATTTATAGAGGATTTTCTTATAACAATGATTCATGCTAGCAAGGTATTCACAAAATAAAGAGTAATAAGGACAATGTTCTTTCTGCCTTTTCCTCCACAAATAAAAACTGTCTGGTTCAAAAAGAGCTATTTTTGTCTTTGGTTTTTCTCTTTTCTATCCTGCACATCCAAATACAGTGAGCTTCCCTTGCATTCGAACACACAGAGGGCTCTCAAAGTTCACCTATGGCACACAAATTATTTTGTTAGGGCGCCATCTGCTGGTGTCAAGCTATCAAAGACTTATTTTTCTTAAAGATTAATAGTAAGCTAATAACACTAAAGACTTTGAAGTTATTTGATTCAAATAACTCTTTGTCTTTTCTCATTTATAATTACACCATAGACTATTTTCAAATGGCTCTCTGATGCATAATTCTTCAATACCCCAATATAGTAATATAAAATGTCACTTTATTTTTAAGTTGGGAAAATGGAGGCACCGGACCTAGCCTTGACTTACTGGTTCATGACTTGTTTGGATTCAAATTTCAATTTCTAGTTTCCATGGCTCCCTGACTTTTAAAAAAGTTCTGTTCAATATTCCCCCTTAGAAAAGAAATTTAAGTGCTCATTTCGGCAGCACATATACTAAAATTGGAACGATACAGAGAAAATTAGCATGCCCCCTGTTCAAGGTCGACACACAAATTCGTGACACATTCCATATTTTAAAAAAAGAAAAGCAATTTAATTGCCGTGTTTGTATTTTATCGATTTCAACACTTAGTGTATCTAGTCACTGAATTTGTTCTCTATAGCAAGATAGAAGGTATGTACACAATTTGTTGCTTCTGTATAAAGCAAGCTTGTCACCATGATCTTAATTATTTATGTTTAGTATCAATGCTGTTCCCAAGTATTTTCCCAGTCTACCTTCTATAGGAGGTAAGGAAAAACAGCTACTCCCCCTGCCATCTTTTTTTAAATCTCTATATCACTTACTGTGTAACTTTGAGTAAATCTTTTAACTTTCCTGTGCCTCTTCTTCCTTATCTGTAAATTTCAGATAATAATAGTAACTACCTGATAGGTTTATCTATCAGGTTACGGTGAGTGTGTTAAAGAAAGTCAGGGGCTGAGGTGCCCACGTGGCTCAGTCCTTAAGTGTCTGCCTTTAAGTGTCTGCCTTTGGTTGGGCTAAGGATCTTCAAGTTCCAGGATCAAGCCCTACCTCGAGCTCACTGCTCAGTGGGAAGCCTGCTTCTCCCTCTCTCACTCCTCCTGCTTGTGTTCCCTCTCTAGCTGTGTTTTTCTTTGTCAAACAAGTAAATAAAACCTTTATATTAAAAAAAAAAAGAAAAGAAAAGAAAGTCAGGGGCACCTGGGTGGCTCAGTCGGTTACACATCTGCCTTCAGCTCAAGTCATGATCCCAAGGTCCTGAGATTGATTTCCACGCAGCGGGAAGTTTGCTTCTCCCTCTCCTCTGTGCGCTCTCTCTCTCTCTCTCTCTGAAATAAAGTAAATTCTTGAATTAAAAAAGAAAGTCATAATACCCAGTGGCACGTGGGTGGTGCAGTCTATTAGGCACCTGACTCTTGAACTCTTGAACTCAGCTTAGGTCATGATCTCATTATCTCCAGGTTGTGGGATTGAGTCCCCTGTCGGCTCTGCTGATAGAGTCTGCTTAGTACTCTATTTCCCTCTCCCTCTGCCCCTACCCTCTGTGCTCATGTGTGTGCACTGGCTCGCTCTCTTTCTCTCTTTCTCCCTCTCTCTCTCAAATAAATAAATAAATCTTTAAAAAAAGACATACCTAGTAAATTCTTAGAGCAATGCCTGTAACAGTAAACACACAATAACAGTAGCTGCTTAACTATGCTGAACCATAGTTAATTAAGCATGTCAAGATGGGTTAATATCAGGCAATCGTTGCTTTACAGTAATTCCTGGGATCCTCAACTTCCTCCCAGTTGAGAGAGATAAAGTGTATACATGTATTTATATTTTGGAGAACAGGGGAAGAATAATCATTTTCTTACCTTTTATTCTCACTGTGAGCACTTAGCAGGCTTGAAATCTCAACTCCCTTAAATCCTATATAAAATCTTCTACTTACTTTTCCAACCTCATTTCTCAATATTCTCATTTTCTAACTTTCTATTTCAGCCATAAAGAATTTCTTTCAGTTGCCCGAGTGAGTCAGGCTTTTACTCTCCACACCTTTGTGCCCTGTGCCTGGCACCTGCCTTCTCTTCTCAACCTGATTCCCATACCTGCCTACCACCTTCTGGTCTCTCAGCTCTGCAGTTCAGAAGTTTTAGGTCAAAGATCACCCTTTCATGGGCTTCCAGAACACTCAGTACTCTTCTCCCCCAGCCTTAGGCCAACACATTCCCACAGGGTGGGGAGAGATGGGATCTAGGACATTGGCCATTATATGCCCAGCTTCTAGAGAGGTGCAGATGCTCAGTTGGGACTAAATATTTCATTGGGCCCCCCAGGGGAGCGTGTTTATTTGGAGGAACTGAGAGAGAAGGCAGGAGTTATCTCCTGCTTACAAGGTTGAATTCTATCTGAAGTAATGAACATCTTTCTCCAGTATTTCCATTAGGACATCACCAGTGTCATTCTCATTCTTTAATATCTTTTTTATTCATATATTTGTATATGTGTGCAATTAAGTATGTATATAATAAAAGTGGGTGTGACTGAGGGTTTTTTGTGTGCATGTAGGAATTTATTTTTAATTTCTATATTGGCAAATCATAAACATTATCTACTTAACAGTCATAGTTTTCATTAAAAATATATATATACAACAATATATTCAGTATATGTGTATTGAGTGCCTCCTGTATGCCAGATACTCTTCTAGAGTAACCTAGAGTTAGTTCTACACTAACCAAGTAAAGCAGACAGAAATTCCTAATCTCATAACTGAGCTCTATGTTTTTGCTTAAGTTTTTCTAGGTCTGTCATGAGAAGAACAGAAAATGAAAAGCTAGTCCAGCACCCTGGGGCTCACAACAAGGGGAACTGTCCCTCCCCCTGTCTCCAGAGGGAAAATGAAAAGAGTATTTCCCTAAATTCTAGTTAGGCGATTGCAAGGGGAAGACTCAGTGATGGAAGCAGCAGCCTTCAGTAGAGGTTGTAGCCAGCATGCAGTGTTCTCTAGAGAGGGGACCTGGGAAGTCAATTCTAAGACCCCACTTCTTCCTCCTTCCTTCTGTTGTGTCCTCTGCTGGCTGGAGCCCCGGGAAGCTAGAAGGCAGGAAGCCCAAGTGAAATGGTGCACAAAGAGGTCAGCGTCCCTGAGCACCGAACAAGCTCCAGGAACAGCAGAGTGACTCTGGAAGGACAAATGGAAAATATACAGCACTAACCCTGATCGAGAATACTTAATTATTATTTTTAGTCTCTCAATCTTTTGGAAACACAGAGGATTCTTTCAAATAATTGGCAGATTTTGTGTATCATGGTGGGTGCCACCTATTGGATATTAGGGCTGATTTTTTTTTTTAAAGATTTTATTTATCTGACAGAGAGAAACACAGCCAGAGAGGGAACACAAGCAGAGGGAGTGAGAGAGGGAGAAGCAGGCTTCCCGCCGAGTAGGGAGCCCGATGTGGGACTCTGGGACTCGATCCTGGGTCTCCAGGATCATGACCTGAGCCGAAGGCAGTTGCTTAACCAACTGAGCCACCCAGGCGCCCCTAGGGCTGATTTTTAATAAACTCCTGCCATTTAAACAAATATTAATGTTCTGTATATTTGAAGACTTTTCTCTGGCATCAAAAGGAGAGTTAAATGATTTAATGTGAACAAATGAACATGTTCTAGATTGTAACTCTGAGGGTCATGTCAGAATTTTTAAAAGCAAAGAACACCAGCAGGGTTTGAAATTCTGTGATTATGAAAGAACTAGTGATGATGTCAATTTTGTGCAGCCATTTGGAGCTTCCCCTGGAGCTGTTGCAGAAGCAGGCATGGCTTTGTGCTGTAGTTCAGAACCTGAAATGTAGGCCACAGGAAAGTTACACTGAGGTCCATGGCATCTCTGAGGACAGCATGATTTCTTTTAACACTGGAAGTTCAATTTGAATATACCTAAAATCCAAAGGCACAAAATTCAAGAACACTACAGTAACCTTTGCATCCTACCACCCATTTATCTGTCATTTGTTGGATCCTTTTTCTTGAAAACCTTGCTTTGTATCACACATAGGATGTATGCTCTCATAAGAAAGGCTATTCTCAGTCATTTATAAGTCAGGTGGATACATTTAGTTAGAATTTGTAATTTGGTCAACTTTTTTTTCGGGATGACTTAACCAATTACTTCTTCCTGAAACCACACCTTTGCCCTTCTTTGTCCCCAGTAAATATTAATTAATTAATCTAACAGCTTGGTACTTAATACCAACATTTCTTTCCATGTTGTGAGGTTACCAGCTTGTTTGATTTCTTTCTAGGAGTTAAACATGAAAGAGTTCTTGGTAACACTAAGAATACCTTCCAAATGGGTACCATAAAATTTTCACAACATTGCCAGGTGCATTTTTGAAATTGGATGCTCATGATTTTCTTTGCAGCAAGACTTTGACTCCTATAAAAAATAAGAAAGCAGGGGCACCTGGGTAGCTCAGATGGTTGAGCATCTGTCTACCTTCGGCTCAGGTCATGATCCCAGAGTCCTGGGATCAAGTCCCACATCAGGCTCCTGGCTCCGTAGGGAGTCTGCTTCTGCCTCTCCCTCTGCCTCTGCCTCTCCCCACTTGTACTCTTTCTCTCTCTGAAATAAATAAAAACACAAATCTTTAAAAAAAAAATAAGAAAGCCAAGAAGTAAATGAGTCTCTAAAACAAATCAATATATGAATTTGGAATCTGTGGTCCACCCACTCTCTGATGAATAAACAGTGCTCCTATGATTCTCAGAAACCCTGCCTTCTATTCCTGGGGAGTCCATAATAAGCGAGTTTCCCTGAACCTCAGCTTCATCTTCTGCACAGCAAAGGGCTGGGCCAGATGCTTTGGCTCCCTTCCAGAGTCAAGCTTGTATGGAATTATCTCTGTGCATTTTGACATATTGTCCCTTTAATATTTTAATCTTCTGGATTAAAATCTATTGAGGGTTGAATCCTCACTATCCAGCACAGTACCTGCAAAATGAGTATAGGAAGTCAATAAACATGTAGGAATGAATACTTTGCTGAGCTGTTTAAGCATCACCAGGTCTCCAGAACCATTTCAAAACATGTTGTAACTTCTACAATATTATCACAGCTAACAACGGACAAAGATGTAGGTCAATGGAGTATTTGGGATGTTTTAGAAAGCTTGGCCAGGGTTAGAACTCTCCACTTGATTAGATTTCTGGAACGAGGACTCAAGTTTATTTATCTCAATTGGGCCAAAGAACATGTTTGCATCTCATATTTTAGCTAGAATCAGACATTCAGTTCATCTTCAAGATATCTTTTTAAAGGCAACCCCATGCAAGTGCTATGAACTGAATGCATGTGTCCCTCTCCAACTTCATATGTTAAAGCCCTAAGGGCCAGTGTGATGGTACTTGAAGATGGGGGCCTTGGGAAGTAATTAGTTTGGATGAGGTCACAGCAAGGGAGCTCCCATGATGGGACGGGTGTCTTGATAAGGGCGTGAAGAGACCAGAGCTCTCTCTCCACAGTGTGAGGACACAGCAAGAAGACGACTGTCTACAAACACAGAAGAGAACTCTCACCAGGAACCAAACTTACCGGCATCTTGGGACTCCCCCGCTTCTGGGATGAGAAGAAATAACCTTGCACTGTTGAAGCCACTTAGTCTGTGGTATTTTTGTTATAGCAGCCCGAGCTGACAAAGACAGCAAGCAAATCTGGTTTGTATACAAATGAAACAGAATGTCGTGGGTGAGAATTCAGGTTAATAATGGATTCTTTTCTAAGTATAATGAAGGAGTAAGAAATCTAACAATCTAATCATAAGGGGGGACCACATGGAATACTGACACTGATAGCAAAAACTACCAACTCGGGGCAATTCACAGCCTAGATGGAGTTCTTCAATGGCAGAGATAGTTGTAGCCCAAAGAAGAACCCTCCAGAGTTTGCCAGACTGTGACTCCACTGCTGGACTCAAACTCTCCCATTTACATCTTCTTATTGATCATAAATCCTCAGAGAACATGAGTTCTGTATAAATGCTGCTTTAAAAAAAATACATAGAAGTAAAAATACACTCTTTAGTATTATCTTGGTTGCATCAAGTCACACCAGGCAGAATTCAATTCCTGTTTGATCTTCACACTTTCTACAAATACGCTAACTTTGTTACAAACGGTAGGTTTTCTCCAAACACTGATGAAGTGAATGTGTCTATCAAGGCATGTGTGTTTGAGAAATCCGGTTAAACCAGTTCAACAAAAATAGTCTTGTTTTAATAATAGAATGGACTCATCAAAATGAAGTACGACTAAGTCATATCGAGCACAACCAAATTATAGGTGACTTGGTATTGGGACAGGAACACCTTCATGAATTAGAACAGCTACTTGCCCATTTATCTTGGCTTTTCTTATCTGTTTATCTCTCTCCTACTCTTCTTTCCTCTCTATTCACTTCTTTGTCCCTTTTTTCCCCGTATTTCCATGTTCTTTCTAGCTGCTTAAGTTATGTGGTAGGTTTCCTCTTCATACATGCTGTGAGTTTATTGTTTCCTGGAATTTATAAGTGTTTTATCACAGGTATTCCAAAGCTCCTAAAACATATCCCCAATTATAATAGTATTGTAGCAGAACCAATTTTAGTGAGGTCCAAGAAAACTTCACCTTTGACTAAAAACATTTGAGCCTATTTCCAGACCCCAGTTAACATCAACCCTTAGTGATGAAATGTCATGTCTCCAGCCCAGGCTTTGGGATTATCATGACTACACAAACAGAACTTCTACATTCCTAAGTTAGTGTTCATTCTAGTGAGGCAAGAACTTAGTATCTGGAACTAGAAATTCTTAACCTTTAAGGGCACTCTCTTACCCTGCTCTCATAGAACCTAAATACTGAAATATTTTCATTAACAAAATAATCAAAACCACACCAGATCAAGTAGGCACTGTTCTTCCAGCTCCTCTCATGAGATTAACTACCACCGAGAGACAGTAGTGTGCCCAATATCTCATTCTCAATCTATTTTTTTCTGCTTTTCTCTGAAAATTTTACATCTTCCATCTCTCTCTCTCTCTCTCTCTCTCTCTCTCTCTCTCTCTCTCTCTTTGGCCATTCCATGAAAGGCTTGGTCCTGGACTCTGGCTCCCAATTTTCTGGTCTTTGGTTGCTTGATGCCTATGGTTTGGAATGATTATGAGATGATTTAAACAAACAAACAAACAAACAAACAAACAAACAAATAAATAAATATGGAAAAAAGAAAGAAACTTGGGTGAAGAGGAATTCTGGAAGGAAAAGACCTGAATTCCAAGCCTGGTTATGCAGCACTCTATCTTTCCATGACTTCTTTGATCTTCAGTTCCTCCTTTGTAAAATGAAGCAAAAGCTCTATTGCCGTTTCCTGTGGATACGTGAGGGAGAGCACAGACCATTTCCAGCAGAGTATGTAGCATGCAGTGGACAGATACCCAATAGCACCTGCCGCTATTACTATTCTAAATTAAATTCAGTAAAGAATATTTAAGTAAATTTGATGAGTATATTCATAAGACTACCAACAGCATATTTCGTAAGCTCTAAGAAAGTCACTTAGGACTTAATTACTTTTTATTAAAAAATAAACTGCCAACGACCATTAAACAATCGTCTTTCCTGTCCTGGTAGCAGGAATATATGGTCTCGTCTTGTTTGTCTATGCATCTCTCTAGTCATGCTTCATCTACAACAAAACATCTGCCTTAGCATGAAAAGTTAGAAAAAATGATTTAATAAGATCAGTCTTACTTCGCCTAAGTATGTTTGGATATTAATTCAAAGGAGTTTTGATTTAGGATTTCCAAATAGCCACATATTTCTGTAACACTGTAAAAGGTGATGCTATTTTCTGTAATTTTCTAAAATAAAGTGTTTGTTTTGTATTATTTATCATAGCTACCTGATTTCAAGTGAGACCAGAGAAAAAAATTAATTTGTGTGCACTGTAATTTGTTTTGAACAGAAACATAGGACTTAATTGAAAGCTGCAATTTGGGGCACCTGGGTGGCTCAGTGGGTTAAGCCTCTGCCTTCAGCTCAGGTCATGATCTTAGGGTCCTGGGATCGAGGCCCGCTTTGGGCTCTCTGCTCGGCAGGGAGCCTGCTTCCTCCTCTCTGTCTTCCTACTTGTGATTTCTCTCTCTGTCAAATACATAAAATCTTAAAAAAAAAAAAAAAAAAAAAAAAAGAACTTGCCAAAAGACTTAGGTGGTGACAGAGGGAGTCATTGAACTTGGAACATATTTTCCTGGCTACTCAGGTTGCTACCTCAATGTTACTGGACAAAGTAGTGCATGTGATTTCCCTCTGAATCAGGACACATTGTTTCATGGTCTTGGGTAAAAGTTGTATCACTAAGGGGCACCTGGGTGGCTCTGTCCCTTAAGCAGCTGCCTTTGGCTCAGGTTGTGATCTTGGGGTCTGCTCCCTGCTCACTAGGGAGTCTGCTTCTCCTTCTGCCCTGACCCCCACTCACACATTTTCTCTCTCTCAAATAAATAAATAAAATGTTTTTTTAAAAAAGTTGTATCACAAGTAATCTGCCAATAATTATAGAAATTGATATGCATTCAGAGAAAGTAGAACAGCTTTAAGTTTATCCCTCCAATGTCACTCTTGCTCCCAATTTGCATGCTTTTCATGACGGGAAGAGAAATGGGTGAAGTCTCCTTAGGAGGAAAACAGTATTTATTGAAAACCTGTGTACTCATTTAAAATTACATGAAAATGCATATGTACAGAAGTTTGAAAAGATAATCAAAATCTGGAAAAGATACGGGATTGTGCTTAATATGTATTTTTTTCTTTATGTCCATCTGTACTTCTCATTTTCCGACAATAAAAGTACATTGCTTATAGTAACAATCATTAGTTTTTACAATATGTCCATGTTCCCATCTACATTTCCAAGCCCCTAGGACTCTCTATAAGATAATGTGACTATCTCTCGGTAATCAAATATCAGGGGAAGTGATGTGTTACTTCACATCCTAGAAAATAAATGGGTGTACTTTCTATTGTGTGCTCTCTCCCATTTGTGCTGCTAGAAACCCAAGATCTCTGGGTCTTGGCTTGGAAAAGAGCTGTGCCAGCTTTACCTCAGATTGTAATATGAATAAGAAATAAGACTTTTTTATGTTAAACCACTCAGATTTGGGGGTTTATTTGTTATAACAGAATAGTCTTAGCTAACCTGAAATCATACCTTTGTGATTTCTAATATTTTTCTATTTAATGTTCATGAGTTTACTTGAGGGAAGTATAATTATTTGAGAAATATGAGGAAGCCAAGAACTAGAGACATTTACTAACTTACCTAAATAGGAAATGCTCGAACTGGGATTTAAATCCAGCTTTTATCTGAACTATTTTTTTTTTTTTTACCTAAAAGTATTCCTTTATTATATCACATATAATGTGACTTGCATGTGAATGGAGTTACTATTTGCATCAAATCTCCCTGCTATGTGAACAAATGATTCCCTTTATCCTCTTTTATCCTTATGTTTTTCAGTGTATCCCTGCTGTGACCATCCTCTCTGCATAAGTAAAGCTTCCTGTTCCATGAGGAAAAATCCAACCTCATTCATAAGAGTTAAAGCTTAATAAGATACTCCGATTGGTTTCCATTGGTTTCCATTACATAGCAGAAAACTATCTATTCTCTCAGAAATCTCTCTCCTCATTTCTGCTAAAACTGGTGGGTAACTGGAAACATACATGGGGCAGACTGGCATGTCCTGGCTACTTCTGGAGGGACTTGGTCCTTTTTTGGACACATAAGCCAAAGCACTTCTAGAGAGCCTATCATGTAAAAGAAGTACTATGGGCCTAACCTTAAGAGAATCTGTAATTTGGGTTGGTTCTCCAGTAATACAGATAGAATGCTATCATTCCTCCCTGTGTTTTCTCTTACAGTCAAGGCTGAGTGTTTTCCATGCCTCCCTTACTACTGGTGTAACTGGGACAGTCCCTTTGGTTGAATAACATGAGGATATAGGCCATCTATCAACTGTACCACCAAAGCTTAAATGAGTCAAAAGTGTATCGTTTTTAAAGGAAAAAATATTTAAGGAGATTTAGCCCAGCTGTTCTTTGCTAAAATTTTAACGGCATCTCCTGTATTTTGAGAAGTAAAATGCAGGTTAAGAAAGGTAATTACTATGAAACCATTTGCTCAAAACCCAGCTTATTGCCTCAAGACACAAGGAATGAGTGACTACAAATGGCAAAAGACCCTCTGTTTATACCTAAGAAAGAGCCCTAAAACAAAGATGATGCTCCCTGCAGAGCTTCCAAGACAAATGTCTGAATATTTTGTAGATGCACAAACATAGGAAAATTGAATCTCATGAGAAAAGGAATCAGAAGATGAAACAAAAGTATAATGAAATATACAGTAATTATTCTTTTGCAAGTCACCCAAACCTCTCAAAAATGCATCTGTACTACATTAGTTAGCTGGCAATGGCTACTGAACCTCTAGAGATATTTTAAAAATTCATTTCTCCAGTACATTTCTTTCTGATAGATTGAACTAGAAAAATAGAAACTAGCGCTTAGCCTAAACACTCCTGGATGCTTTGGCTTGAGTTTTATAAAAAGCTGCCTTATTTGTTTATATATATATATATATATACTCTATATATGCCATGTCATGAGATTTATTTTCTGTTAAAACCTTAGTGAAATTTTTAAAAATTATGCTAATATTCAGACTGCCCAGAGTAATAAGCCTTTTCTTATTTTCCTTAACATTTATTCCGTATGAAAAATAATTACTGTAACAACATATGGAAAAAACACATTCAAGAAATGTCCAAAAAATCTATCAAGCAAATATATCAGTCTGCAATAAATTCATCAGATATATATTCATCTTGGGTATTATAATATTTTGTCAAAGTCACTCGTTTATTCTAACATATTTGTGCTGGTATTGTTATTAACAAAATACATAAAAACATGTAGCCATTTTAACAGGAAAGTCTTCGAACCACAGTGCAGATGGAGTCATGCAAAGAACCGCAATGACCACAAGGTGGCAAAGTATACAAATCTACACGGTTTAGATGGGCTCTTCCAGAAGGAAAAAAATGTCTTTCAGCGTGGGGGATGGGGTAGGGGTAGGGCTTCTCATGATTGTCTGCTGGCTAGAGAATAGCAAAATTATACTAATTTCTCAAAATTTGGTAATTACTCCAAATTCCTGGTTCTTGAGATGAGTGTATATATCATGTTACTATTCTAATTTGTTATAAATTTTTTCTTTTTAGAGCAAAATTGAATTTCTTAAATCCTAAATGTATATTTTAAAGGCAAAATTATTGGGTCCCTCTCTTACCACATTTTAAATCTATTTGATATGTATAAAACGAGTCAGTCGGAAAGTGGGTGTTATTGCTACACAAATTCAGAACCATGATGTGACTGTATGATTAGAGCTAGTTATCACAAAATTACAGTTATTTATATTTCAAAAAAATTTGGTTTAGAGAAGCTGGATTATAAGACTTTTTAATATTGTTGTTCCCAAAACTCTGTGCTCTGGTTTTTCTTTTCCCTTTTGAGTGATCAACCAGTTTTCAGTGACCTGTAAAATAATGACTCTCAGATCTACATCTGAAGTCCTGGCTTCCTGAGTCCTTGAACAGAAAATCTAAAATAGCCATCTGGATATGCCATACACAGTTTATATTTAATATATTTAAATCTGATCTCATTATCTTTCTCCCAAAATGCCTACTCTTTTCATCTGATTTCGCCTTTGGTGATCCAGTGGACTATGACATCCAACTCAGAAACCTAGGACTGCTTAATATCTATGTTTGTTTTAATTTCCCTGTACCCACCAAGGTCTGGATCCTGCCTGCTTCTGTCATTCTTCCATGGCTGAAACCACCATGTTCTCTCACCCCGTGTGTCTTTGCTTATGCTATTTTTTGTTTTTATCTAGGTAGTACTCCTGGGATTGCAAATTGATATAAGGCTTCTGAAAGCTTTATGCCTAATGTATTAAGTACTTTAGAAAATTCACATTCTTGTATTTGTCAGTTCCATTTTTAAAAAGGCACTTATCAAAGAGTTGGTTCAACGGTTGTATAAATATTATTTATAATAGCAAAAAAGATCCCAGAAAACTTAAAGAGAAATAGTAAAATAAATGACAGTAAAAAATAAGAATGTTGTATAGCTCTGTCATCAGCGTGGTGTTGTTTAGAAAAATGTTTACTGTGTAACCTTAAGGAAAACCTCAAGTTTTGGGGAGTGCGAGGACCTGGAGCCAAACTACCTGGTTCATGTCTTGGCTCAAGTTATTCATTCTCTCTGCTCCTCAGTTTTCTCATCTGTAAAGTGGGAATGATAATAACAGAACTGTTCTGAACAGTCTATCAATTAATGCATGTGACTGTGCTGACAGTGGCCTGTAATTGCCATTGTTCAGGACTGGAGTTCCAGTATCATGAGACCACTGACATCATATGTTGATGGTTGTTCTGATCCACACCCCTTGATTAATTCTCTATGCTAATGTGGTCTCAGGAAAATGATGAGGCAAATTATTAAACCAAGCTGAAATCATTCACCTTTGGTCTAACTAGGGTACTCCCTAGAGAAATTGTTTATAATTCAACAGAGCAAATTTGTTACATTTCAGTAACCGAACTGTTAAAGCACAATAATCTCCTTAGAGACAGTCTTGAAAAGATTAGCCTTAAACTGAATGTTCGAAGACAAAAGCAAGGTTTCATATTCCAGCTTTTGTTCTTGAAATAGAAACTATGGTACACTTTTCCCAAATGAATATTAAGGAATATTATTAAAAGCACATTATGATCATCTACTGATTTACTCTGAGGTTAGCCGAAAATTCCTTAGATCACAACCTAACTTAGACAAGTAGGTATGAAGGTCCTCATCTTTCCTATGTTAATTATCTTCTGATATAAAAAATAGCGAATTTTAGTTTCCTTAGCCAATTGGTGATAAATTATTATTATAATATACCTGTGATATTGTACGTCAAGATTTAAGATTTTAATATCTTCTTTTTTTTTTTTTTTAAAGATTTTATTTATTTGACAGAGAGAAACACAGCCAGAGAGGGAACAGAAGCAGGGGGAGTGAGAGAGGGAGAAGCAGGCTTCCTGCCGAGCAGGGAGCTCGATGTGGGACTTGATCCCAGGTCTCCAAGATCATGACCTGAGCCGAAGGCAGTCGCTTAACCAACTGAGCCACCTAGGTGCCCCTAGATTTTAATATCTTCTTATCTCTTACTAAGCTCATCAAACTGGGACTTCTTCCAGAATATAGAATAATATTTATCTATAGGAATACATTTTGAAATAAGCAAGTGTCCAAGTGAATTCAGGTAAGTTTTAATTGTTCAGCTGTGGAATTCCTCATTCAACTTTAAAAAGTTGTGTGATATTTTATAAATTCAAATTTAACTGATTTTTGAGTAGTCCAAAGAGCTCAGCTAAAATCGATTATACCTGTGATGAAAGTATCTGCTAACTATATCAGCAATCATACATAAGAATATAAAGAATAGTCTCAAGGGGAAAAAGAATTTGCTTTCACATTTGCAGAGCACCACTCTCATTTTACTGATACTATAATTCATTTAACAGATTGTTAGCTCTGCTAAAATTATTATATATACTAAAATATAGCCAGATTTTCAAATATTTTTTACCATTTCATGCTTATCCTAATTCTATCCAATTGATGAAATTTTTCTAGAAAGTTTTTTTTTTGTTTTTCCCCCCACCTCAGTTCATTATACATTTTCTGAGCTGTGGTGGGTTGACTTATGGATCAAAAAGATATGTCTATTTGTGAATAAGGCTGCAATAAACATAGGGATACACATATTTTTTTTTGAATTGGTGTTTCATTTTCTTTTTTTTTTTAAAGGATGTTTTATTTTATTTCTTTTAAAGATTTTATTTATTTTATTTATTTATTTGACAGAGAGAAACGCAGCTAGAGAGGGAACACAAGCAGGGGGAGTGAGAGAGGGAGAAGCAGGCTTCCTGCCGCTGAGCAGGAAGCCCGATGTGGGGCTCGATCCCGGGTCTCCAGGATCATGACCTGAACCGAAGGCAGTCGCTTAACCAACTGAGCCACCCAGGTGCCCCGGTGTTTCATTTTCTTTGGGTGAATATCCAGTAGTGGAAATATTGGATCATATGGTAATTCTATTTTTAGTTTTTTGAGGAAACTCCATACTGTTTTCCATAGCTGTACCAATTTGCATTCCTACCATGTACAGTAATGAAGATATTGAAATAACCCAAGTGTCTATCCACAGATGAATAGATAAGGAAGATGTGGTATCTATCTATGAAGGAATATTACTCAACCATAAAAAAGAATGAGTTCTTGCCATTTGCAAAAACATGGATGGCCTAGAGAATATAATGCTAAGTGAAATAAATCAGTCAGAGAAAAATACCATATGATTTCACTCATCTGGAATTTAAAAACAAAGAAAACAAAGAAAAAAAAGAGAAAAACAAACAAAAAACCAGACTCTTCAATAAAGAGAACAAATTGGTGGTTGCCAGAGGGGAGGTAGATGAAAGGAAGGGCAAAATATATAAAGGGGTTAAGAGTATACTCATTGTGGACGCCTGGGTGGCTCAGTTGGTTAAGCGACTGCTTTCGGCTCAGGTCATGATCCCAGAGACCCGGGATTGAGCCCCACGTCAGGCTCCCTGCTCGGTGGGAGGCCTGCTTCTCCCTCTCTCACTCCCCCTGCTTGTGTTCCCTTTCTGGCTGTGTTTCTCTCTGTTAAATAAATAAAATCTTAAAAAAAAAAAAAAGAGTTTACTTATTGTGATGAGCACCGTGTACTGTATGGAATTACTGAATCATTAAGTTCTATACCTGAAACTTATATGACACTGTATGCTAATTATACTTCAATTTTTTAAAATTGTCAAAAAAATGTATCTATATCCTAACTTCTCAAATCAGTGAATGTGACCTTATTTGGAAAAATAGTTTTTGCAGATGTAACTAAGTTAAAGGCCTCAAGGTGAGACCATCATGGCTTAGGGAAGGCACTAAATTCAATGACACCACATCCTTGTAAGAAACACAAAGTAGGAGGTCATGTGAAGAGTGAGATAGAGATTAGAATTATGCAGCCACAAGCCAAGGAATGCCTGGAGCCACCAGAAGTTGGAAAAGGAAATATTCTCTACTAGAGCCTTCAGAGGGAGCACAGCCTTGCCAACATGTTGATTTTGGACTTCTAGACTGTAGCACTATGAGAGTATACATTTCTGTTCTTTTAAGCCACCAAGCTTTTTTTGTTAATGCAGCCTTAGGAAACAAATACATGAACAGTCCCTAAAAATTCACTAAGTAGAAGAATTAGTTTGAAAGCTTAGTTAAATATTTGAAAGCTTCTTGTTTTTTTTTCCTTAGAGGTCTGTTAATATGAGATTTTATTTCTTTGGAAAGAATGTTTTCAATGTAATTTTATCTGGCTTGATTAAACAGGTAAATCAAAGTCTTTATTCTTATTTATATTTGCTGCTTATAGCTTATTAGAAGATTGATTGTGGAAATATATATATATATACATATATATATAATATATAAAATATATAATATATATATATAAAAATTTTTTAAGTAGGCTCTACACCCAACCTGGGGTTAGAACTTAAGACCCTGAGATCAAGGGTGGCATGCTTTACTGAGTGAGCCAGCCAAGCACACCTGAAAGTGGAACAATATTTTATATGAGTTTTCTAAGTCATTTTCCACCCAGTCTCTCTTTCCATTACTGATGGTTTCATTACTGGAGATTGTTCTGGGTAAAATCAAAATATAATTCAGAGCCATTTCAACCTTTAATCTCACAACTGACTGGCCAGACTCTAGCTGTTAGGGTAGTGGAACAATTCCTTGATTGAGCTTGGACAATGAAAGCGTCCATCAAAAGATTCCTGGTCCCATGTCTGATTCCAATCCTTTCTCCTCTCCACCATATCAGAGGACAGGAACGCCATGAGACAAGGAAGAGGGGAGAGGGACAGAGGGAAGTAGGGAGAGAGAGAAAGACAGAGAAAGAGAGGTACTGAGCAAGTGAGCAGAGTTCCTCTGCTTAAGAAAAGTAACAGGAACTGATGTATGTACAGCTAGGTTGAAAGAGTAATAAGAAGGTCATGGAAGTGAGTTTGACCTGAAGAAAAATGCCTATGGTTGAGCTGGCTAAAGAACTGCAAAGAGGTCAGGGATGTCAAACATTTCATTTTATTCTCTCTGCTATGATGAGCCTCCATACCATTATCCCTAAATGAATAATAATAGCCAACATTTATTAGATATTTACTGTATACCAGGGAGTTTCCCTTCATATGTTCACTTTATGCGCTTAATGTTCTACAAAGTAGGAACTATTATGAACCCAATCTTCAGGAGAGGTTTACAAACCACAGACGCCTCATGAAGTGATAGTTTAGGGAAATGAAAGACTATGCTTCATATTTGAGTAAATACAGATTAGAAAAACACAAGGAAATCAAAACTATTTTTTTTGTAAGCCAGGAAGAGATATCACATCCTGGATGAAACACTGGGTTTCCTACCTCACAAAGAACATTTACTAATTTTTACAGGATAGAGTGGCTCAACTAGTTGGAAAGACTGAAAGATATTTAAGCAACTGATATCAGAAAAGTGTAAGCCAACATTGATGGACCAGTTCAGA
This sequence comes from Spilogale gracilis, assembly GCA_004023965.1. Classification (NCBI taxonomy): domain Eukaryota; kingdom Metazoa; phylum Chordata; class Mammalia; order Carnivora; family Mephitidae; genus Spilogale; species Spilogale gracilis. Next base: position 68,783 of record PITA01007656.1, read on the forward strand.
GATTATATATATATATATATATATATATATAATCATTAATTTTCTTTTCTGTATTTTTTGACTAATTCTTATTAGTACTTTTGTTAGAACAGACTCAGACAGACACTCATACATCCCAATTTTCCAATTGTGTAAATACTTTTGTTTTTACAATACCAAGATTTGGATCTATTGGGGGAAAAAAGGCAAAACAGGAAAGAGAAAGTCTTGAACAATTCTGGAGAGGTTTTTCTGATTAAATGTTATAACACTTTATCACAAGGAACACAATCTCCACACTATAGACAGTTCTTTTCTCTACGAACACATCTAGTGCTGGTTGCAATACAATGAAGATCTAATTCTAGATACATAAGGAAAGCTCCAGAGAAGTTGGCTGACTGTTGTGTTTAACCAGATATTGATGTTTATGTAGCATGTAGGTGAAAAAATATCAATTAGTAGGGTGTTGGTTGAGCTGATGAAGAGTTAGAGGTAGAGTTGTTTGTCACTGAGTTGAGTAATAAAGGCAAATAGCCAATCTTGTGCTGGGAAGCACTTGCTTCCACTCCCCTCTCTTTGTCTTCACTGCCTTTTATCTCCCAAGGGCTACGACTGCCAACAGTGGACCACAAGGACCTCCAGTCCCCTGAGAAGCCCCACCCATGCGAGTACTTTACCTGGCCTCAGGGACCTTCCCCTACTGAAGCAGCTCTTGGGCTCTTCCTTATGGAAATGCGGATGCTTACTCTCCAAGCCTAAAATTTAAGGGAAAAGAAATAAATATAAACATCAGCTTTCAGACAGATTCAACATCAGTTCTGGGGACTTTTCTCTGGGATTCTGTCTCTTACACAACCTTACTTAAAATCCCAGGCATACTTTTTAGAAACGCTGAGAATCTCTGAAGGAAGAAAATCATGTCAGGGACCCTGTGTTCTAATTAATTTTGCCATTGTGTCTTTTAAAATTGGAAGGCAGTGAGGCACTTCTCAAACTGGTGGGGTAAACAGTTTTTTTGTTTTTTGTTTTAATTTCCAATCCAAAGCATAATTATACTTTTGGAAAGAATAGTAGGAATGAATTACTATAAGAGTAAAGTAAAAACAAGGACAAAAAAATACGAGTCTGCTTTTTAGTTATTATATTCAACAACAGAAAAACTATCAAATTGCCATAAAAATGCCTAAACACTTATAATTTCTATACTCATCTTGTGGTGACCCAGGACTAGCCCTATGCCACAGATTTCACTTTTTATAGAATTACATTAGTGTCTTGGTTGAGGTTTTATAGATAAGTGAAAACTATTGATTTTTTTTTTAGTTAAAAAATATTTTTTGACAGGAGGAAATGATTCTAATAAAAACTTCCTATCCTCCATATGCTTTTCTACTTAACATTAGAGTTTAAAGATATGAAGGGAAAAGGAAAAGTATGAAAATATATCCAGCTAATACCCACATATATTTAAAGGATCAATGGACTTTAAAATTGTTTTGATTCCCAGAATATTCTGTGTTTCTGAGAAGTGGTCATATCACTGTTTGCCAACTAATCTTTTCTGCCTTCTAAACTTGAGGTAAAATAATCTATGCTTGTAGCTGTATAGTTATATTCACTGTTCTCTCATAAACATCCAATAACACATACGCTAAAATAAAACAAAAATAGAAAATAGAAATAGAAATATTAAGCACCTGTATATGATTAAGGGCTTGGTCTCTGGAGACAGACTATCTAGATTTAACTTCTGACCACATCAGTTATTAGCTGTGTGGCCTTGAATAAATTACTTACCTTCTTTGTATCCCAATCCCCTATCTGTAAAGTTAAAAATATATAAAATGCCTATCATACAATCTTCATCAAGTTATGGCAGAGTTAAATGAAATGCTTGGGGTTTTGGCAAAACCTCTGCTACTTAAAGCTTATATACTTTTGCTATTTGGATATTTACTTTAGGCTGTAGACTAGAGCACACTTTCAAGATTGGTTTGATGACTAGGCTTCAAGAAATAAACCTTGGTTTCTAGTTCCAATCAAAATGGAGTAAATATATTCCACTCCATTTCTTTCCCCAAAGAAACGAAAACTCCTGGATGTAATGCATGTAACAGCTATCTGAGGACTCTGAAAAGTAAATTGTAGTAGGCAGATTGGGGAAGGAGACCAGAACATGAAGTAGCACCAAATCAGCTATGAGTTTCCCATTTTTTTCTTCTTTGGAAGTGAATTCACAAGCAGCCTGGAACTTGAGACGGTGCTTTGAACGTGAATAGAAATGGCTCCAAGAGAAGCTATTTCTTAGCTAATGAGCAGGAAAGGGCTCCCTGGTGTCAGACAAAGGGACGGAAATACTCTATACTTTTTTCTAGACCTTTCACCCCAGCTAACCCTAAAACAGCAGTGATAGCAATGGTAACAACCGGCAGGCACCAAACACTCAAATGAAGGAGCACTTCTCCTTGACCAGAAGAACTCTTGTCCCAAGAGTGTAGGGAAATACCCCATTGTGTCTTTTCCTCTATATATCCCCTTGCTGGTTGGCCCTGGAGACAGACACAGCCATGCTGATTATGTTACAGAGTGGGGAAGTCAAAGCCTTGACTTACTGGCCAGAGGACCATTAAAAAGGGGTTCCTGTGAGACAGAAATTGTCAGAAAGATCTCAGAGAAGAAGGAGCTCAGGAAAATAATTCCAAAAACTTGTGTATGAACTTCTGGGCTCGGTCATAAGTTATGCATGCTTAAATCTATCTCTAGTCTGCCTATCAAAGGCTTTGAGAACTAAATTGTGAGGTAGACCATTTTCCAGATCTTAGACGGTCACTGGGTGGAGCACATAAGACAAGTCCAAACAGCACAGCACAAATGCTAAAACATTAACTGACTTTGGAACTATAGCCCACAGAAGGAAGTAGGAATTTCAGCTTGAATCTAAAAGGATCAATTACTACTAAAATCAAGAAACAGTTTAGTCAATGATCTCTAAAACATTTCAACAAGACCAAAAAACCCACATAATATTCAAAATTTTCATGATAAAATCCTCAAATTTAACATATAGAGAAGCAAGAAACTCTCAACAGATGGCATGGATGTGAAATCATCAGGAAAAAATTTAAAATAGTGATTTTCACTGTACTCTATGAAGTAAAGCCAAATACTGTAGAAATAAATGGAAAGATAAAAAGTCTCAGAATAATAAAAGATATGAAAACAAAACTGAAGGTAAATTTTAGAACTGAAAAATACAATAACAAAAACCAGAAACTCACTGGATGGATTTGAGAACAAAATGGAAATGATGGAGGAAGGAATTAGTAAACTTGAACTTAGATCAACAGAAAGTATCTCATTTGAAAAAGAGAGATTTAAAAAGATGAAGGGAGTCTTGGGGGTCTGTGGGACAATACCAAAAGGTTAAACATTCATGTCATTGAAGTCCCATAAAAATAATAGAAAGAGTGTGATAAAGAAAATCCATTATAAGAAAGAATGAGGAACTACTTTACAAATTTGGCCAGTTGTAACTTAAAAGATTCCAAGCTTAGTGAGACCCAAACAGGATGAGTGCAAAGAAATCCATGCCCAGAAAAAACAAAATCTAACTCCTGAAAACAAATAATAAGCAAAAAATCTTGAAGCTGCTAGAAAAAAAAAGAAACATTGCAAGCATGTAGGGAGATGATATTAAATGATGGCAGATTTCTTTTCTTTTTTCTTTTATGTTATGTTAGTCACCATATAGTACATCATTAGTTTTTGATGGCAGATTTCCTATTAGAATCCAGAAAGTAGTGGTCTGAAGGCAGTGGGATATTTTTAAGTACTGAAAGAAAAGAAATGTCAACCTAGAATTTTACACTTAGTGAAAGAATCCTTTATGAATGGAGGCAAAATAAAGATATTCTCAGAAGAAGGAAAACTAGAGAAGTTGTTGCCAGAAAAAACATTCTTAAAGAAATGTAAGGGCACCTGGGTGGCTCAGTTGGTTAAGCGACTGCCTTCGGCTCAGGGCATGATCCTGGAGACCCAGGATCGAGTCCCACATCAGGCTCCCTGCTCGGCAGGAAGCCTGCTTCTCCTTCTCTCACTCCCCCTGCTTGTGTTCCCTTTCTAGCTGTGTTTCTCTCTGTCAAATAAATAAAATATTAAAAAAAAAAAAAGAAATGTAAACAGGAGTTCTCTGGGTTGAATCTAAATGGCATTGGAGGACAATTTGGAATGTCAGCAGTGAAGGAAGACGGACAGAGACAGTAAATACAAGGGTAAGTATAATAGACAAATCTCTTCTTAAACTCCTCTTAAAAATGTATGTTGAAAAAAATTATAACAGTCTGATGGGATTTTTCAATATATGTAGATATAATACATATTGCAACTACAACATAGAGAGGAGAGGATAAAGTATCTACAAGGTTGTAAACTTTCTATATTGTACTTGAAGTGGTAAAATATTACTTTTACACATACTGTGAAACGTTAGGTATGTCTATTGTTATCCTTAGATCAACCACTAACAAAGAGAAATAGTAAGACTCAATAAATAAAGCAAAATGGAATAATATGAAGTATTCTAAAATTCATATGTGGCAGAAAATGGAAAAGAAGGGAATAAAAAAAAGAGGAAATGAAGACAAAGAATCATGGTAGACTTAAATCCAAAAATAAGAATAATTATGTCAAGTTCAAATAGTCTCAGCATACCAATTAAAAAAAAGGCTTCATAATGATTTTAAAAATTTAAGATGCAATTACATTTTATCTGCAAGAAACTCACTTTTTAACATATGGATGTAGGTTTAAGGCAAAAGAATGGAAAAGCATATGCCATATAAAATTAACCAGGATACAGAAGAACTGAACAACACCATTAATCAAATGGATTAAACAAAGTTTAACTTTGTAGAACATTTCACTCCACAATAGCAGAATATATATTCTTTCCAAGTACACATGACATATTCTCAAGCTAGGCCATATCTTCATCATAACAAATTCAAGAGGAATGAAACCATACAAAATATATTGCCTGATCATAAAGGAATTAAACTAAAAATCAGTAACATTAAGATAACTGAAAAATCTCCAAGTAATTGGTAATTAAAGAACATACTTCTAAATAATCCATTGGTCAAAGAGGAAGATTGAAGAAAAATTATAAAATATTTTGAATTTAACAAAAAATTAAAATATAACACATCAGTATTTGAGAGATGCAGCTAAAGTAATGTTTGAGGGAAATATTTAGTAATAAAATGCAGTATTAAAAATAAAAACATCAAATCGATAATTGAAGACATACCTTAAGAAATTAGAAAGACTTCCGAAGGAAGTCGAAAGAAAATAATAAAGATATGATAGATTATGTTTAAAACAAAAAAAGCAGTAGAAAAAAATCATTAAAACTGAAAGGTGGTTCTTTGAAAAGATTGATGAAATTGATAAACCTGTAGTTAGACTAACAAAGAAAAAAGAAGATATAAACTGCCAAAATAAAAAATGGAATAAAGAGTGCCACCACAAGCTCCACATATTAAAAGGATAACAAGGGAAGAATACAAATAAATTTGTGTGCCTAAATTTGACAGCTTAGATACAAAGGATCAAGAAATAAATGCCTAAGATTGGGAGCAAATAAATAACATTTTGCCTACTTGCAGATGATCATCTGTGTAGAAAGTCCACAAGAATCTACAAAATTTCTAACAACTAAGAGCAGAACAGTTGAACGGACCATTTACCAAAAGAGAAAAACCAATGACAGACAAGCACAGGAAAGATACCCAATATGATTACTCATTATGGAAATGCAATGGCAAACCTCAATGACGTACCACTACACAGATTAGAATGGGAAAAACAAATAATTTTTTATGAGTGACAATACCAAGTGTACTGAGACTATAGAGCAACTGAACTTTCACATGCTTCTGATGGGAATTACAAATGGTATGGACACTCTGAAAAACGGTTTGTCAGTTTCTTATAAGTTAACAGACACCATGTAACTCAGCAGCACTGTTCCTGGGTGTGTAATCTAGAGAAATGAAATTTATTTTCACACAGTCTGTACACAGATATATATAGCAGTTCTCTTAAAAATCAACTCCAACTGGAAACCTCAATATCCTATAAGTGAATGGATACACAAACTTGATACATTCAGACAACGGAATACTACTCAGCAATAAAAAGGAGTAAAGTACTGATTCATGCAACAACGCAGATGAATCTCAAAGGTATTATGCTGAGGGAAAGCAACCAACCACAAAAGTTTATATACCCTGTGATTCTATTTATATGAAATTCTGAAAAAGGCAACTCCAGAGGGATGGAGAGCAGATTAGTGTTCACCAAGGGTACATGTTGGAGAGAGCTTGACTCTAAGAGCATCATAAAAAATATTTTTTGAGTGATAAGACTATTCTGTACCCTGAATGTGATGATAGCTACATTTATATGTTTTAAAACTCATAAAAATATAAACCAAAAAAGTCAATTTTACTATATGTAAATTTTAAAATAAAAAATGAATCTGACTACTTCCATTTCATATGCTCGTAACTCAATGTGGAACATTAAAAACAAACTGTAGCCCTTTCCTGCATCAATTTCCTTAGCTCAGAGATCTATTTTTTATTACTTTACTCATAGGATTAATGAGATAATGTTTGTGAAATGTTTTGAGCTCCTTAAAAGGAAGTTGCTATGCAAATATAAAATGTTGTTATCATTATCCAGGCCCAATTTTTTCTTTTGCTTGTATGATGAAGTTTATGATCATCTTCATTTTCACATTATTTTTAATGAATTGTAACAATAAAATGTGGTAGCCAGGATATAAAATGAAGCACATGCATTAACGAGGCTAAAACTTTGTAATTAGAATTTGAAACATCAGTCTGTCCAAAGATAATTGGCTCTAATGATTATTTCTCTATGTACACAAGCTACAATTTTATGAAGTCCAAGTGTGGCTTATTCCTCAAGTCACTATCTCCTTTGAGATGTTCTTAGTTTATCCGGGTGTCTGAAGAAAGGGAATCAAGTGCGAGGAAGAAATTCACATCTGAAAATAAAAGAGTGCTCTGTCTTCAAAAGGAAGTAATGAGAGAATAGTCTGTTTAACTTGGACTCCACCAGTATTATTTTTTTAAAGCCATTTACTCTCTATTAACAAAAGCATGACTTAGAGATAATATTTAAATTTTTAGAATCCCCTCCAATTTTATTTCTTTCTTAAGTGCAAAATAAACAATTCTATGATTCTCTTTACAAAAATTGCTGACAGCTTCCTACCTATTTGGGGACAAAAGGTGAATCTTCCATTTCCAAAAAACTAAATTTTAATTCAAAGTCTTACCATTTCACTTGACACAAAAACAAATTCTGCAGCAAATGCTCACACTTTTCAGTAGATTAGCAGGTAGCCTAGATTCACTTAAAGAAACCATCTATTGTCAAAATTCCTGGACACAATCTTTGATACAAAAGAGATTAGGGAAGGATGTGACAGTCCCTTTTTCAAAATCACATCTGCCCCAGAGAATTAGAAACATAAAGAGAGCTGAGAAAAAGTGTGCATCACTGACATCTTGCTGACATTCAAATTAAACCCTGCTTTCATAAAATCTACGAATCAGGAGATCTTTAGAAGTCATACTGTCTAGCCTCCCATTTTGTTACAGAAATAAGAAATGAACGTCAAAGAGGTGAACTAATTCCTGCCTAAATCCTGAATTTCCATCTGTGGTCCAGAAATCTGTGGTATATGTAGAATTCTTCTTAAATAGGATTTTATTGATTTTTGGACCCCCACAGCTTTTGTAACATGAGGGAACTTGAATGTATCTTGTAGATAACTGCGAGTCTTTGAGGATTTTAGAACAGGTGGATAAAGGATGAAAGCAATTTTGGTGAAGATAAATCTAGCAGTGGTGTAGAGAGTAGATGAAAGGAAGGACAGCCTGAAGACAAAGGTTCCACTTAGAAGAAGTCTACAATGCAGCTGCTTTGAAGGTGAAAACGATAATGCTGATTTTAGACATGTTGGATTTAGGTCATGGTGGGAACTTTAGATAGTCTATAAATTCATGGAAAGAGTAAACTGGATCGCTAAGAGTTTAGGGTAGCCAGTATGGATTTGGAAATAAATCACATGAGGAGAAAAGAAAATAAGAAAAACCTTGGCAAATGCATAGAGGTGGGGGGGGGTGGATTAACATCTGTTGACCTGCAATATATGCCGGCAATTTGCCCAAGAAATTCACACACTTATCGTAGTTGCCCCGACTGCACTTTAAGATTGGCATTGTTGCCACTCTACTCATGAGGAGACTCAGATTTCTTTTTTAAAAGATTTTATTTATTTATTTGACAGAGAAACACAGCTAGAGAGGGAACACAAGCAGGGGGAGTGAGAGAGGGAGAAGCAGGCTTCCCGCGGAGTGGGGAGCCCGATGTGGGACTCGATCCCGGGTCTCTGAGATCATGACCTGAGCCGAAGGCAGTCGCTTAACCAACTGAGCCACCCAGGCGCCCTGGAGACTCGGATTTTAAAGTAGTTTGTCTAAATTCACTTAATAAGACCTGGGATTGGGATTGGGATCCGTTAAACTTCCAAGTTCACGGCCCTTTTAGTAGCCATTAAAATAAATGGAGGCGGGACCTCAGGAAAACAGGTCATAGGATATATGGACAGTGACCACGTCTACCTCTCAGTTGCTATATTCCCAGCACACAGAAAGTGGTCAAAAGTATTTGTTGAATGACCAAAAAACAGCAAATCACTTATTGATGACTTTATTGATCCCTCGAGGCAAGTACACGTTGAATTGTATATTGTATTAGTTTAGTATCTCACAACCCTCTTCAAGAGTATGAGGCATTCCAGCCCTTCCATGTCACCCAGAATTCAAGCCAGTTAGTCTCTCTCTACATTTGGGTTTCTAACCTCAAAGCTATGTTAAGAAAATCTATCCATTTGAGTTAGAGAACACTGATGACTCTTGTGAGACAGGATTTATCAATAATAAAAATGAAATTTTTATTTCGAAGGATATAAACACAGAAGCCAAAGGGGAAAAAGTGAGAAATTTGCCAGAGAAAGAATAGATCGAAATTAGATATTTGCTAAAAGGAGAAGCAAGGTTTAAGTAGATTTGTTTACATTGCTTTGTCAAAAGTGGAAAGCTGAGTCTGTTTTAAGTCAAGGGGTAATTTGTTGCTGGAGACTAAAAATATCTAACAAAAAAGAAGGTAGTTAAAGAGAAGCAGAGGAGAAAAATGATGAGACACAGGTCAAATGCAAGGTTAAAGGATGAATAGGAATAAAGGCAAGGGAGTGGTGTGGACAGAAGCACCTTTTAGGCGATAATGTAAAGGCTGAGATGAAGGAACTTTTCCCTTTTGGCCACTGAAAGCAGTCAGCCCTTCTCCATGGGCCTTCGTGGATCTTCAGATGAACCAGTATTTGCTTTCTTAAACCAAGTCCAAACAAACGGGGTGCAAACACAATCACCTCACAGGGGTAGTCAAACTTAACACTGACTGGGTAATGGATGCAGACGAGACAAATGACTCTCTTATTTTCACTGCCGTTCTTATTTTATACATTCAGTACAATGGTTCACTATATGTTTCCCCAAACAGCCTCCATCAGAGTGAGTATTTACTTAGAACAAAGAAGATCTCTTCCTTAAGGTCAAATGGACATATCAAAAGCATCAGTGATCAAAATATTTTTCTTGGCACTGGCCTCTTGCTCAGGCCAAATGCAAGAACAGTGGCAGTTTGTGCTGATGGCTGAGAATATGTAGAGACCAGCCATTTTGATGGCGTCTTGGGTGGGTTGATAATGTCATTACCTAAGGAATATTGCCTCTGTGACAAAGGCAGAGGACACAGCCTCCCTAAAACACACTTTTGTCATTTCTTTTTGTTAGAATCAGAAAATACTTCTGTATCAAAAATGCTGGGTTGTCTTTTGAATTAAACATAGACTATGGATCTGCCCATATCATTTGATACTATGAGATACCACAGTTGTGAAGTCTGGACAATTTTATTGATAATTTAGCATAGGAAGTGGGCGCTCATTCAATGAAACTGGATTCTTTGCAGCATCCTTGATATTTTGGGTGGAAGAAAGTGGTATGATTTTCAATGGCCCCCCTTTCTCTGAACATCAGCCATTTTTTCTTTTTCCTGTGCTTGATGACAAGGCACTACAGATTGTGTCAATAGCATTGCCACGCAGATGTCCTTCTGACATGGCTATTCTGAATGTAGCTGTAGTCATATTCATTCCAAAATGTGAGAATGGTTAGTAAGGCTGGTCCCCCAAAGGCTGAAATCATTCTCTCTCCATAGCATTTTCTACTGTTGTCTACTTAATTTTTCAACTTCATTTTGAACTCATTTTTGAACTTTTGGTTTCTGTAATATTGTTTCATTTAATTCTATCTTTAAACATTCCTTTCAATTTTCCTTTCATTCTAACTGAACCTTCTGTATTGGTCTTTCTCAGGTATGTGTCCCAAGATCACTTCCGTCTCATTCTATGCCCAAGAATCCAAGTCATTCTAATCCACATATGGTGGCTTTTGACTTACAAATCCATACCTTCAACTCCAGAATTCTTCCTAGGCTCCAGACACATATATAAATACCTTCAGGATATCCCAAACTTGGTGTCCTACAGAAGTTTATATTCAACATGTTTAAATATGAACTCACCCTTTTTAAGGCTATAACTCCTTTTGAATAATAGTTCCATCAGTCATCCAAGCCAAAACCCAGGATTCATTCTGGATTTCTTTAAATTCCACATTTTAATTCTATTTACTACTGTTTTATGTCAGGTCCTCATCATCCGGGAAGGGTTAGTATAATAGTGTAGCTGGTCTTTCTACTCCTTGTCCTGGCTTCTATCCAGACTTTGTCGTGCTGGTAGGGTGAACTCTATGATGTTGCTTAGTTTTCTGCTTGTAAAGTTTCAACTGGCATTCTGAGACATCAATTTCAAACCCCTTAGAATAAGGGATAAATAATAATAGACAGAATAAGGAATAGGTAATAATATAAAATAGTGACTAACCACTGGGAAGCTCCAACTCTTCTACTTGCTATCTGTTAATATTATGTAATCTTAACATATTTACTAACACATTCAAGTGTCTCAGAACACTTAAAAAATTCTTCTAAATATCTGTAACATTTGTTACAAAGTAACAATAATACAGGATGATGCTTTGTCATCTTTCTACAAAGAAAAACAGCTCAGATTACCCACTCCTTACCCCAAAGTCTGTAAAGTCCAATATTAGTTTTCTCTTTCTCAGGCTATCGAATTTCACCTCAGGTGGCTCTCTTTTTCGGAGTTATTCTCCAGTCTTTGTGTGTTTTTGTAGTTCACCTCAGAACCTTCTTGTTTAGATAATATAGAAAGAAATTAGAGCCATTATTGTAATAAATCGTGGTTTTATGGAAGCTACATTGATATAGCCATTTGTAGTATTCTTACTTATGCCTCCAATTCTCCTATTTGGCTTTGGTTGTTCTTCTCTTTGAGAGCTCTTTTCTTCTATTGGAAACTAGATGGCATGTAAGACAGAAATACTTCATTACACTCTGAAACATACTTTTAGGCTTCAGAGTAGTTAAAGCTAAATTCTAAACCATGAGACCTTTTATGCTTTTTGAGTAGCTCCCCCTGCTCCTAAATGGCCTGAAAGCAAATGAGAATGATTCAGTCAGGTGAACACATTCTTTGACAAGAATATTTATTTGTTATTTTTGAAAAATACACAAAGGCAAAAGGTTGCTTCGCTGCTGATTTTCCATAGTACACAAGGTATTGTAAGAAAGGGGGAAATAACTATTAAACGGCAGTTTACATTTCTAAGGCATTTAGGCTTATGAGTAGTAGGCGCACCCAGGTCGACTTATTTGAGTTCAAATATACTGAGGCACACCAGGCAGGCAAAGGATTTGAAACTATACAGTAAACTCTTCCGTGCATTTGTGTCTAGGACTGTATATCCACCTCCCATCCCCCATCATTCGTTTCCTTTTCCCCCCCACATGAATTTTGGAGTTGTTCATAGAACTGGTAATAACCTACTCTTCAAGAGTTTCCTTGTGACAACACTAATGGGACACATGGAAGAGAACTATTTCATGGACAGATTCCACAGACTCTTACCAAACTGAGGCTCCAGTAAGAAAAACACCGATTTGCAAAGGCACAGTGGGGACAGGTTTAATGCATTAAATACAACATGAATCATTCACAATAACAAGTTTAGTGTTTCAGGGAACTTTTGTTAATACAACACAGTTGGTCACACAAAATACAAATGCTTCTGTTGATTTGTCTTGGCAACTCAGATACATCAACAGTGCTAACAGTTTAACAGCTTTGTTCTCATCTGACAGAAAATAATGGCAGTTCTGCAAGGCAAATGTTAAACCTGACCGTATGTATTTATTAATTCCACAGTGTTTTGACAGATTATAGGGGATGGAACTCAGAGGATGCTGACACGCTCACTGAGGGCTTTCATCTCTGTTTCTTCAGTTTCAGGACTGTCACTGTGGCTGGAACTTGGGTTGATCAGGTGAGCAGGGTACTGCAGCCCTTGCTCGCCTGCAAACTCCTCCCACCGCAGGTCATCGCTTTCGTGGGTGATGTAGCGTTCCCCGATTTTGCACTCTAGCTCTCGTAAATCTAACCAGGTCTGATAATCCTGAGGAAGAAATTTCAAAATATTACCATAGAGATGATTACAGCTCATTAAAATATGGTTTCATTTCCTGTCAGTTCCCCACAACCAGTGAGTTACCCTTTTCCCTTCCACTCTCTCTGTGCTGTGTCTTTCATCAGGCACCCTGAGGGGACAATATCAGCACCAAAGCCTTTCTATTTACCTAAACTCTGCAAATGCAGATTGTTTATATGATATCATGCATCAAAGACTGGGCAATTCATGCTTGCAGTAAAATAATTAGGAATAATGCTATTCCTCTGAAATTTAATGCCTACAAATAATCTTTCAGTATTGCATTGTATCATTTTTCTAATGTTTAATGTGAAAATAAATATATAAGAGGAGACAAACAGGCATATATTTTATATCTGCCGTGCATTTGTTCCATAAACAGTGACCCAGGAATTAAAAAATATAGCCTCCAAATGAGCACAGTGCAGGACCAGATGGGCATCTGCTTAATTTATTAATCAGAATTACACATAGAGACACTCTTGAAATCTGGTCCTTGGAGTTTTATAATGACCCTCAGATTTTTATTTGTTTGTTTGTTTTTCTGTTTTTATTTTTGGTGCATGTACAAGTGCACATATGTGAGTGTGTAATGTGGTGTATTTCTCCCCCGTCTAATGTTCTTGGTAGAGAGAGAGATTTAGAAACACTGAATGTTATTAAATCCCAAGAATCTGCATGCATTTTGGCAAACAAACCGATGTAAGAATAACACTTTTAAGAATAAAACGACAAAATTTTTACATATAATACCAAAATCTTATAAATATTTATAAATCCATCTGATTGGGAAAATATCCAGTGATTAATGCTTACCTGTAGCCAAGGGTGACTCAAGGTCTTATCCACGCTATAGCGCTTTCTCATTTTTACTTGCAGCAGGTTATTGATAAGATCAATGGCTGAAAAAAATTTCGATTATTGATAAAAACAGATGACAAATCTGAAACATATGTACAACTCATTTACAGTTTATTTCACATCTGCTATTTCACACTGTTAAATGTAGTATAGTGATAACAGGCACTAGGACCTGAAGAAAATACCTCTTGAGTATTCTAAAACTTTGGTCTTCATTTTATTTTGGATGCTAAAAAATGAAATTGAAAATTATAGAGAAGGAAGTCTGAATCTTTTGTGAGTATAATGTGAATTTTTTCTCTTGGTCTGGTCTTTAATACATTTTTTTGAAAGTAGAAGTTTTGTTTAAATGTACATCATTTAACTATTTTTTACACTAACTGCAGGATACAAATATTCAAGAGAAAGCATTTACTAATTTTGTTACAAAATGTGTTTACACATAATAGGCTTCATAGTGATGAGTCCAATGACAAACATCTGGACACCAAATTTAAAAGAATAAAATAAAATAAATGGGCCAAGGCTAAGGAAAAGTCAGAGCTTAAAAACCAATAGACCAACAGAAAAACACTCTGGTTTCTTCCACTTTGCTTTAAAAACACCCAGTGAATTGAAATTATATTAGCTTTCACTGTTTTCTAGAGGAAGATAGGAAAGAAACTCCTCTAACAAGAATTATTCTTTTTTACTTTATTAATTTTTATTTTTTCTATGAGGTTAGAACTAGTCTAACCAGCTCAGTGCCCTGACTCTGATTGGGACTTCTACAGAGTGTAATTTGGCAGGGAGGGCAGGGGAGAGTGATTCTTCTAGTTATCTAGTCTACAGAGCACCCAAGTTACCCATAGTATCATGTGACAGAATTTTCCCCCACCTTTGTAAAAATTATATTTTCAGCCTAGATTATTAACAGTTCACTTATCAAATTCACTATTACACCTCTTACTCATTCTTGTTATAACCTCTTGTATTGCTTTCATCTTAGCATCTTGTTCTCAAAAAAGAGCTTAGTGAAATCTGCCAAACCCATGGAATCACCAGAGCTAATCTCTACTCTTACCCTACGCTGATCATTAGCTTTCCTGAAAGATGGGTCTTTCCCCACCAAATCTTAATCAAGTAGGCAGCTGATATAAAAAAGGTGAATTCATTCCCCAACTTCTCCAAGTGGCTTTGACTCTATGGTATGGTCTACATCAGCTTGTACAGATCTAAAATACAGGCAATCACAAGGGTCCAGAGGCAACTGGGACAAAGATTGCCTCAAACAGAATGAATCAGAATCCTTCTCATCATCAGGCAAAGGGAAATTATTTCTATAGTCTTTTGGCAATCCACAGTTCTCTCTCTCTGATACTAATACTCCAAGTATTTGTCTGCATGCTAAAACGCCTGGAGAATCGAACACCTCGGAACTCTTTGATTAGAGAAAGTAAATGCAATAGCACACATTTCAGTGCCGTCTAGGTCCATACACCCTTGCCTTAGCAAGGGTACCACAGAAAACACAGTACTTAGTATAATTTCAAATTCCACGCATGTGTTCCCAGAGAGCTTTTGAAAGTATAGTTCTCTCAGTGAACTGTGAATTGGGCATGTGCTTTAAAACATCCATTCACATGATTTACTCACTGGTGAGTAAAGTGCACCTTCCATTCTTGCTGCTGTGAAGTCACAGAGCAAAATGGAGGATGAGGGGAGAGGGGAGAGCTTATGTGCTACTGTAAGTGGGCATGGCATTACGTTTCCCCAGACCCTGCAGGCAATAAATACATGTTATGAATTCACTCATTCTGCTTTGAATTCTATAATTAGGAAGGTAGGAGTACAGTAACTCAACAAAAGATCTGGTTTGTGCCCAAATGCACCCCAACAGTGAACCATACTGCCTAATGGGAAGGGAAGGACTACCAGAGGAGAAACTAAGCACCTGAAGGGAATGGAATATGTGGAGATGGAAAATTTTTTCTGCTGAATGAAGCACACAATCACAAGTCTGACTACAGCTTCAGTACCTGGGCGATATGAATAAACACAGCAAAATAATGGCAAGTACCGCAAGAGAATATAGTTTAGGATATAAGGAGAGAATTAGAAGGGGTACGTGTGTGCATATAAGTGTGTGTGTGTGTGTGTGTGTGGTGTGTGTGTGTGTGTGTGTGTTTATAAACATACTTTGTGATTCTTGGTAGGAAAAAAAACGGGGATAATTAACTTTGGGCATGTGGTGTTATTTACTCAGAAAATAGGTCCATCATTAGTGTTTGAGAGCGCCATTCTACTTGTCGCTATTTCTGGAGCTCTTAAAACATCCTTTTTATTAATCAAGTCATTTAATCCAGCATTAACTGCACCATCCAAAATGCCTTTCACTAATCCTATTTTTAAAAGAAATTCTAAAGTTTTGTTTTGTTTTCACAATAGTTCTCTTTATTGGCTATGTTCCTCACATGTGTCAACCATTCATTTATTTGTTCATTCACCTTTCATGCACCAAATCTTCCCTAAAAAATGACTGTTGGCAATTACCTAGGGAACAAAAGAGTTAATGATAAAGCTCAAACCTAAAAAGCTCCCAATCTAGATGCAAAGGCAAGATGTGAGCGTGTGCACAGACACACTGGAGATGGTATG
This sequence comes from Spilogale gracilis, assembly GCA_004023965.1. Taxonomy (NCBI): domain Eukaryota; kingdom Metazoa; phylum Chordata; class Mammalia; order Carnivora; family Mephitidae; genus Spilogale; species Spilogale gracilis. The sequence continues at coordinate 85,051 of PITA01007656.1, forward strand.
AAACTCTCTCCAACGGTCCACACTATTCCATATGTCAATGAGTTACACGATATTAGTGGCAAGAATCTGTTTCTCTTATATTGTGCCCCAAACAGTCTTTTTATAACTAACCCACATTCACTTGGCTCTGATCCGTATGATATTTTCAAGACTTAGGGACAGTAATTCCCCTTTGCTTCAGCTTCTATCTACTGTTCCTTCAGCTGTCCTTCACACTCCTCAGGCTTCCTGGGCAGCCCTATTTTGACTTTCACTAGCTTTTCTTCAGTGTTCCTATACATTGTTGACAGACACCTCCTCATAACTAACTGACTTATTTGTACACACAGATATTCAGGTAGCATAGAACTGAGGGTTTTTAAATTTCACATTCATATTCTTAGATAGTCCTAATTATGAATGTAGTTATTTTCATTGCCACATTATATAAAAGGAAAAGGTCAGGTAACTTGGAAAAGTGAAATTGCTCCTGAACTGAGGCTGAATTATAGGAGTCTAGCTCCAAAGCCCTTGCTCTTAAAGACTATGGCATATAGCAACCAGATCATACTATTAACTCATTATTATTAACTGATATGAATGTTAAAAATTAAACTTTTTAAAAATTATGAACATTAAATTCTTCTTAATTATGTTTCTACTACACTTTTACGTTATGTTCTTCTGTGAGTTTAACTTGCTATTTTGGCTTTCAAAGACTATTCTGAATGTGCTATGAGCACCTCCTATCATAAAGGCTAAACATCCTAGCTATCTACCATTTCCCACTGCAGGACTCTATTTGCTATGTATTAATTAGACTTTTAGAAACCTTTTTTTTTTTGGTCAGAAAAATGCTTAAAAATGAGAATGGATGGGACGCCTGGGTGGCTCAGTTGGTTGGGCGACTGCCTTCGGCTCAGGTCATGATCCCGGAGACCTGGGATCGAGTCCCACATCGGGCTCCCTGCTCAGCGGGAAGACTGCTTCTCCCTCTCTCACTTCCCCTGCTTGTGTTCCCTCTCTGGCAAATAAAATCTTAAAAAAAAAAAAAAAAAAAGAGAATGGATGACTTTATCTTAGATCACACTCCCAACCTCCATGCTTACTGGTTACTCTCTGAGCAAGGCTGATAAAAAAAGGCAATTGCCTCCCAGGAGTACTGCCATCTAGTCCCTATTTTATCATCTTTTCCAGAGATGGAAGATAGATGGGAGATTTTTTCCCAAATGTTTTATTATACTGAAGGCATATTAGTCCACAGTAGTACTGATTCTACCATTCTTATTTAAAAAGAAAATTCAATTATTCTGGAAAAAATGTAAATAAACTAATACTGACTGATATTGACTTGTAGGCATTTCCTTCTAAGGGCCAGGAACTGTTTTCTAAATGTTGGCACACTATCTACTCCATCATTCAGTCTAGGATTTTGTCAAGGATAAATGTTAAGCTTCTTGTTGAATGATTTCAGAATTCATTCTTTCCCCCTCTGGCCTGTCTTAAGGATTCTGGCATCGCTCTCATTTTATCCACGATTTATCAAAAACTTACAATGGTTCTAAGAGCACCACTATGAGCTTCTTTTTTTTCCCCCAAAGATTTTATTTATTTATTTGAGAGAGAGAGAGAGAGAGAGAGAGAGAGAGAGAGAGAGAGATATCAGAAGTAGGCAGAGAGGCAGGCAGAGAGAGAGGAGGAAGCAGGCTCCCTGCTGAGCAGAAAGCCCGATGCGGGCCTCAATCTCAGGACCCTGAGATCATGACCTGAGCTGAAGGCAGAGGCTTTAACCCACTGAGCCACCCAGGATCCCATGAGCTTCTTTACTATGCAGTCATGATAGGGGCGTCTGGGTGGCTCAGTGGTTAAGCCTCTGCCTTCGACTCAGGTCATGATCCCGGAGTCCTGGGATCAAGCCCCACATTGGGCTCCCTGTTTGGTGGGAAGCCTGCTTCTCCCTCTCTCACTCCCCCTGCTTCTGTTCCCTCTCTGTGTTTCTGTCAAATAAATAAATAAAATTTAAAAAAATATGCAGTATGATAAATACATTTATCATATTTATAGCTGCCACTGAGTGTCCTTCCTCTTGTGATACAACCATTTCCCCCCAGGTGCTAACTCTCAGCAGAAACTGCTAGGTGTAATTTAAGAGTATAGAGGATCAAAGCTAAAGGAAGAGGGAGCCAGAAACAAATGAGCAATGACTAGTAAAACTGGCATAGTCCCAGCAGTCCCAAGAGAGCCAGCAGCAATCAGAAGAAAAGTCCAGATAGGAGTCTCACCTCCAGTTCTCAAAATTAAATCAAGACTCAGCAATCTGATTTAGAGGGAATGCAGGAGATAAGAGGGAGGTAGAGAAAATGGGAGAGACAGAGACAAAATTGGGCCATTCTGTGAATTTCTCTCAAAACTAGGCAGAGACAGGGAGCATGGTCTCCGTGCTGCTGTGGGAAACAGGAGTAAGGAAGAGGACTGCCATATAATGGAAAGTCAGAAGGGGAGGTGCATGCTGTCAGCGCCGCTGCAGAGCAGGATGCCAGTGCCCAAGGGGGAAGGTAGGAGGAGGCAGGAACTCCAGGTTCCCCAGAGCCCCGCGAGGATCCGCGGCCAAAGACATCTCCATAGCCCCATGAGAAAGGGCTACTGGAGGAGATACTGCCTCAGAAAATCCTGATATCTTGCACTTCCTTCCCTAGATATTTAGATGCAGCAAAAAGGATATATCCAAATACCTGCCTTTCAAGAGTTGAAGTTCATTGCAACACAGAGCCAGTCTCCACAGTTTGGGGCAATCAGCAGATGCCATTCTGAATAGCTGATGCTGACTAGGATCAAAGCTATGCAGGAAACCCTCTATTCCATTGGGTTACATATATATTTTTTTTGTTTCACACTCTCCTCCCTTTGTTCTCTCAATTTGAAGACTCCCCCATCCCTCCCTGAAGACAACAGGAGAAAAATGGGCAGTGACTGATTTCCCCTTCTCTTTGCAGTAAATATGATAACTTTTTCAGAGACTGGTAGGATTACTTTCTGATTTTTCCTGCCCATTTATTCTGGGAATTAGCTCTTCTGTTGTTCTGAGGGTTTTGTTCTCTTCCTTAAATTCAATCCCTTCCTTCCCTGTCATAAATAAACTGTCTTAAATCCAAGCTCTCTAAACACCTTGGACAGCCACATCGAGGTGAGGTGATGAGGGAGAGAAGCAGAAAAATGTTCACCTTTAGCCCAGAAGATTGACCTAGAGCTTGCTGAATTTCAGTAAAGATCAAACACATGCTGGTTGCTACACTCTTTTTTAAAATTATTTATTTTTATTTTTTTATTTTTATTTGATAGAGAGACACAGCAATAGAGGGAACACAAGCAGAGGGAGTGGGAGAGAGAGAAGCCGGCTTCCCACTGAGCAGGGCGCCCACCCCAGCCTGAGCCGAAGGCAGACACTTAATGACGACTGAGCCACGGAGGTGCCCCTGGTTGCTCTATTCTTAAAGGGTCTCCTGACTGCCTGTCTTCCTCACCGTTAGTTAATACCGAACGGAATGATAAGCACCAGAGAAATCTTATGAAAATAGTTTTACGAGTAGAAATTCGAAGAAGACATTTATGATCTAATCCTCCCTGCACCTTCCCCCTTGAGCACTAGGCATTATACCACCAGCTTCAATCAGCAAAAGTGCAGCTCTTTCTGCCCATGGGTCCTGGCCTATGCTACTTAAATAAACTTACAAAGTTGCACCATAATTATAATTCTTCCTTGACCTTTGTGTCAACAATCCTGCAACAGAGACAATGTAGGAAGTCTTCCCTTTTTCTTTCTTATTGGAAAATTTTAGGCAATTGTATGGTTCAAATTTCATTTTTAAAAGAATCCCTTATCCTTCATGAGCAAAAGGGCTTTGTGCCTTCTAAAACATCTCTAGCCATGGGTTCACACTAATGTTCCCTATAAGTTAGAAAACAAGAGAAAAGAATATGTTTTTTGAAGCCTGATGTTTCTTTTTTCTACAATAAATTCTTGGCTAACATAGTTACATTCCTCCTAACTTCCTGTACAGCAATTTCTCCATTGCCCTATCAGCTGAGAGACTAAAATCTTAGCAAAGCAAAGAGAAAATTTAATCAGATGTTCTCTTCTGCTGGAATGGAACTTCCAGCAGATGTTAGGATAGCTGAAGTTCTGGGTAGCCTGTGAGCCAGGTGTACAAGTGTATCATAACAAAACCAAAACTACATATATATGCAGGTGCTGAAGGGCTTTATGTTTCAATATGAAAAGAAATGTTCCATCAGAGTGCTAACTGTATAGATTCCATTTTCTTCTGGCATCAAAATTCAGGATTACCTTTGAAATTGTAGGCTGTACTGCGGTCATTCTGTATTTCAAAGCAAATACCATGTGTATGGACAGAACAGATTCTCTGTGAGCGGTCTGGGTGGGTCAGTCGGTTGAGAGGAGGACTCTGGATTTTGGCTCAGGTCACCAAATCAGTGTTGTGAGATGAGACCCAGGTTGGGCTCTGTGCTGCCTGCGGAGCCTGCTTAAGATTCTCTCTCTGCCTCTCCCTTCGCAATTCCCCCTCACCTGACCTCTCTCCCTCTCTTAAGAGAAAAAGTTCTCACTATGTAGACAGTACATTTGCATACGTCGTTACTCTGGCTAAACTGAAGGGCATCCAAAACCTGGAGAAGATCCTACCAAATGAATAGAACTGAACATATCTGAATATATAATAGATCCCATGGGTCAAACCTCTCAGTCATTTCTAATTTCCTGTCTTGTATTATCTCAGTATATGCCTGTTCTCCCCTCATTCTTCCCACTAGATTTCAATGCCTTTAAGGTCACA